>CAEFZX010022057.1:0-60287 GCA_903066825.1 Alfaro cultratus | reverse complement strand
TTAAACAATATTCAATAAATTAACAACCCCACACAAGTCCCGCTAAATGAATAAAATAAAACCAAGTAGAAAAAAGCCCCCCTTCAAACCCAGTATTTTTTTTTTTTTTTTTTTTTTTTTTTTTTTTTTTTGTTTAGTTTTACTCTAAACTTCAGAGGTGCACTGATCGCAGTCTTCTGGCCAATAACTCAATTGTTAAAAGCCTGACCTGCCGATTCCGATTTGAACCAAAAACTATTTATTTTTAGAACCAACACTTTAAGATGTGATACTGGATTTTACTGAAAAACATTGAACAGTTTCCGTGAAACAAAAACAAAATCGCTTTAGCCACACATGAAGTAAAGCTCTCAAATATAAATGAAAAGTTAGGACAGAGCCTGGCTGGCCTCTCAGTCAGCCGTGTCTCATGGCAAAAGGAGGCAGTAGCTTCTTTTCAGACCTGTGTGTTGGTACAGGAGTATAGATGGATAATACTAGTTTGAAATATAAGTATCGGCAGATTGCCAATCACCCAAAATTATGGAAATCTGGGCCGATCGATTGATGATCCTCTACAAAACCTTCATTCACTTGATTTAAAAAGTCAGATATTCAATAAAAGTTTTGCCAAAAGTGTAGTAAATGAAGTCTTTAACAGAAATGGTCCGAAGCAAACCTTTTTCTGTCCTGTGTTTCAGGTGGAAGTTGATGGGCAGAAGTTTCAAGGGAAAGGCTCCAATAAAAAGGAAGCAAAGGCTCACGCTGCCCTCGCTGCTTTGGAAAAGCTATTCCCAAATGATGATGACACTTCAGACAGCAACCGAATGTCTGCAAAGAAGAAGGTTATCTACACTGATATGGTAATTTATTGGAGAAACTCCTTTTGATGGTTTTATTGTTATGCCACTTTACATTAAGCCATCTAAAATATCCTGCTCAACAGCACATCCCAGGATTTGGCACAATCCGTGGTATTCCATCAGATACCGGGTCTCGAAGCTGGGCTCCTAACAGAGGGGGCCAAGCCAGGGGCCGGGGCAGAGGCCGGGGCCAACCTTTTGGCACCGGACCCAGCTATAACACAAGTAAGAGGTTTTACACTGATTGGATAGAGGATCTGCAACAAGAAGCTCAGGGATGAGGAAATCACTAAATGTCTTTTTATTCATTTTAAAGCTAACTACAGCTATGAGAGCTGCGCTGGTGCAGGCTATCGTAAGTATTTTGATACCCATAATCATGGTCAATCCAGAACACATAAGCATAATCTACTGGGTATTAAAGGAATCTCACACAGGCAGCGCTCACATCATTCAATGATTTTTACCTAAGTGTACTTTGAACAGGTGATCTCTATGAATACGTTTACTTTGGATAAGATTGTGATGAGCACAAATCAATGGAGTGTTCTAACTTATTAAGTGCCTCACACCACAAATCCATTGGCATTCCACTAATTCAATTTACTATAAGGAGCTTTTAACATTTAATCTAACAAGTTAAAACATTTATGAGCAGTTTTAAATCAGTTTGAAATGGACAAATCATAATATTCACCCTGCTAAAAAATAAATATATCTTCAAGGATAAATCATGAGATTAAAATCTATAAATACAACATTTCTTAATATTCAAAATAGTGTTTTGTTTAGCCCTTCTTTAGACTTTATTATTGAAGTCTAAAGGCTGGGGTCAAGCCTGTTTCAAATTTAATACATTACTCTTTCAAATATGGATGCTTTTCTTCTCACACAGTGTCACAAGATTATTTATACTAGGGCATGCTGCTCTTTTACAGCAGAAGTCTAAAGTCTATGCTTTTGTAACTTCTGCCCTGCAGTCAATCAGATGTGAGGCCATCAGTCCGACAGATAAAGATTGGTCCTAATATTGGATCATGGGGCAAGACAGTAATCCCAAACACTGTAGCAAATCTACCACAGAATCACTGAGAAATAAATCAATATGTTGCAAGGAATCAAACTCTTTATCTCACCCTGTTTGAGACTTTAAGAGAACTTTGAAAAATGAATTTCTGCAAATCTCAATGAACTGAATAAAATCTGTTTAAAGAATAGTGGCCCAAAATTCATAAGATTGGGTTGGTTCAACAGAACATGCTGTTAGAACATAAAAAATAATGCACTAGAACCATAGGATGGTTACATTTAAATGAAAATTATCTAAAAAGTCTTCAATTTAACTTTTATTAAAAATATATATATTTTTACATATTTGTTTAAACTGTATGTCCTGACAATAATTTATGAAAAAAATCAAGCTCATCTGCCTCTTTCCTATGGCCCTACTGACATCTGCAGAAATACACTGCTCATTCATAAGCAATCAATCAGTCCAGAGGAGAATCTTAGCGCTGTTAATCACACTCATACATGCAATGCTCACACCCTCACAGAGTATTAATGGCCTGAATTTGTTGTTTTTTTTTTTTTTTTTTTTTTTTTTTAACTCTATTTCAGATAAACTTTATGCTAACAATGCTGCTAGCAACACTGGCAAAAACACCAATGTGGCTGAATCGGACAGCAGCACAGGCTACGGTACGTTTTACCCAGAGAGCAGCTCCACCTACTCCTCCCCACCTGTACCCAGCACCAGCGACACAAAGGGACAAAGCTACCGCTCCATGCCCCCACCTGTTGACCAGCAGAGCCCATATAGCTACGGATATGGAGAGGAAAAGAAGAAGATGCTGACCCAAAGCAATCCTGTGGTCCAGGGAGGAAACTCCTCCACATACAGCACAGCCTATCCTAGTTCTGTTACGGCAGGGCATTCATATGATTACGGTAACAACTGGTTTCTCTTGAGATGTCTTTAAATATTTTCAGTGCTGTTGGAGCAGATGATAAAATAATATATTTCTGGTCTGATCTCTCTATGCAGGCTGGGGGAACCAGGTCAACTGGGGGAATCAACAGGGATTTGACACCTACCAGAACTATGGTGGACAAAACCAGGGCCAGTACTCTGGATACACAAATTACTGATCCTTTCAAATAACATTACTGTTTCTTCACCGTTTTTAAAATCCGTGTCCTCTGTGTTGATGATAATCCAGAGAACCCTCATGATTTCATTTTGTTTCATCACTTGTATGATTTTAGTTGACATGATTTTTGGTGAAATTAAAGGTTTCTTTTAACATCACAGCAGTTTGAAACTGTTTTGTTTCCGTTCTTCATCAGGATGTAATTCTGATTTAATGATTTGTTGGTGTCAATAAAGATGCTCTAACCTTGGTCTAAGAAAACAAGTTTCAGATAACTGCTTTTTAAAAACGTTTTGTGGCTATAGACTCCTTTAATCAATAGTAAATTGACAGAACCTGGGGTAAGGGTCAGGTCAGACTTGCATCAAACTCATAACACCCCTCATCTTTTGGCCTTGGAGCCATCCATTTACTATTGTTCCATCCATTTTCCATACATCTAATATGCCCAATAATCAATTCATCCATCCGCATTGAGTCCATCTATCCACCCATCCTCTTCACCATCTGTCCATCCAGTAATATTTCCTCCATCTATTTGTTGTTTCCATTCTTCCTTCCTTCATCCATCTGGCCATCTATTCCACCATGTGTTTTAGCTTCTCTACATGAAACCATTCATCTGTCCAGTTGTCCATCCATACCTCTTTGTAGCTTGTTTCCAGATTTCATGTTTAGATCTTAACCAGAGTAGAAATATGTTCAATATCCAACAGGAACACACATTTTTATATTAAATTGGGCTTAAGGGGACAGAACTGTGGGAATTTAATTTTGATAAAGTCTGACATGAAAACTTCTCTTCAAACATTTTAAAAGTTTTAAGAGGCTTAATTTAGGTTTGAAAATATATAGTTTTAAAGTGAACTTATGTCTAATTCCTGGACTTCAACAAGTGTTTGTAACATGATCAAAGACACAAAAGAGTTTCCAAGAGAGACAATTTGACCCATCCGATTATATAACACGCTCCATTTTCCATAGAAAAATCAGAATGACAGAAACTTGAGCTGGAAGCAAAGCAGAAAAAAACGTGATTAATGCTGAAGTGTTAGACGTGGAGTCTAGACACGATCTATATTAACCACTGAGGATCACAAGTGGCACCGATCACCGCCTGGTCCTGAGTCAGGCTGTGAACAAGAATCATGCCTGTGTAGCGTGGACTCCTCCTGAAGCCGCTCCCCCAAGAGCGCTGATATAAAAAAGAGGAAGGGGGAAAGGTGTGAGGACGCAGTCAGCCAGATCCCATCTCCTCACAGTGAGTGTTTCCAATTTGCTTTTTTAATCTCAACAAATGTACACCATTTGAATAGCTTGTAATTAAAAGGAGTTGTCTGTTGCTTTTTAGGCTTAAGGTGATCTATTGTGTTTCATTGAACAAGTTACAATAGATTTTTGAGCTGTACAAAACATGGTTATGACATTTTTTGTACAACATCATTCTTAGATATTGACATTTTAGTGCACAATTATACAACTTGTAGATCTTTGAAAAGCAGAAGTAGAGCCTCCTGCTCAACCAGTAAGAATGCAACAAGTGGTTTCTGGATGGGAAGTCAATAGCAAAACAGTTGTGTTTTCCAGCAGCCATTGCTGGAAAACACCTCATGCGGAGGTCATGTAGCAGTAAAGTCAGCCGACCAAACATCCTGGAGCTCCCCTCGGGTTGCTGATTTCTGGCATTGCATTCGGAAGGTTTTTGAAATGGCTAATTTTCTAGCATTAATTTAAAAACAATAATTTATTGCCAAAACACAGCTACATGGTTTTTTTTTTTTTAAAGCACTTGAGAAAAAAATTAAGTTACAAAATTACTAGTATAGTCATAATACTATGAGTAAACTTGTACAAAAAGTCAAGTTTTTGTACAAGCTATTGACTTTATCAGAATAAAGTCAATAGTTTGAGAATAGTTGTAGTAATATGACTTCATTCACTTGTCATTTTGACTTTATAATTGTGCAACTTTATTCTCATGATATTGACTATTTTATTGTACTATTACTTCATTATAATTAGTTTATTTTCATATGAGTCCATTGTTGTTAAATTGCAACTTTTTTCTCATCATTTTGTTTTATTTTTTTTGTCTTAATGTGACCCTAATGCTCTTGTAAAGGTGCCCTTTAAACTGTCATGATAAAATGAGGTGTTCTATAAAAGACAGAGATGCTCTGGAACTGTGACCTCTGACCCTCTCAGCCACATAGATATGGCCATATTGATTTGCCTTTATTGTCTCCATCTGGGACGTGACAGCTTCAAGCTGCGCCAATCACACTCATGATAGTGTTGTTGTTCGCACCAGTCGCAAGATAAAGAGGAAGCATAGCCACACACTCTGAGCTTCACGTGCAAACTTGCTCGACCTGTTCTTCCTCTTTTTTTAAAAGCTTTGATCACATGGATGCTGAGTTTCAGATGTGGTTTTGGTTCACTTCTGTTGTTTGATTTATCTTCAAGCGCTCTGAAACTGATTATTTTTACTTTTTTAAGATGGCATTTGCTCTTTTAACCCTCCTATCCGCTGTCGTCGGTGTGACCCTCTGCTATCCTGCTGCTTTTGAAGACCTGTGGGGAAATGGCAGTAAGTGTTTGTTTTCACCTTGACTACAATGAGTTTAAATTACCCTAGTTGTGTTGCTGTTGTGCTAATGGGTATTGTTTTACACCCTACCAGGAAACAGGACCTCCATTAGGTTCCTGGCTGTAGGGGACTGGGGTGGACTCCCTACTAGCCCTTATGTCACGACTGTGCAGACAGCTACAGCTCAGGAAATGAGCAACGTAGCAGAGCAGATGGGTGCTGACTTTATTCTGGCGCTTGGTGATAACTTCTACTACAGCGGTGTGGAAAGTGTGGATTCCCCACGGTTTCAGGTCTGTTGAGTTTCTCTGGAATGAGACCACCGACACTCTTCTAAAAAGCCTTTTTCTGTGAACTCAAATCTACCGTCTCTTCTAAATCTCCTACTTAAAGGAAACCTTTGAGTCTGTGTACACCTCAAAGTATCTCAGAGTCCCTTGGTATGTTGTGGCTGGTAATCATGACCATGCAGGAAACGTCAAAGCTCAGATTGAGTACTCTCAAAGGTCCGACAGATGGTAAGGTGTGCTTAAATATATTGAAAACCTGAAACTTGTATAGATTCATTACACAAAGAGGAATATTATCAAAATGTTTCTTTAACTAATAAAAACTTGCTGTTCAGTTTTTCTAAAAAGCTGATAACGTATAATAAATGCATTGTAACCCTGAATTTACTTTCTTTATCTTGTATAATCATGGAAGACTTGCTGACTGGACAAATGTCCAGCAGGTAGTTGTTGACACTGTCCACACAAAAGCCAAACTTCATTTATTGCTAAAGGACAATAAATCTGGGCTTTTTAGAGGGCTGTTTCTGAGTATATTAATGAAAAGTTTAGTGGAAGGAAAGTGGGGTTAAAAGAAACTGTACAAATAACCTCGGTCTTCAGAGGATGTGCAGCAAAGCCAATATAAGGGTTTAGGGAAATTCACAAGGTCTGGAGTCAAAGTTTCCAAAAATAGAAATAACCTTTGAAATTTCTCTGTAATGAATGTGTACGAGCTTCCCTCTTTCAGCTGAAATTCTGAAATAAATTTATTTAATGACATTCTACTTTCTTCTGCATTTCCCAACAAATAACCTGAAGTTGTGAAGAGAAAATGTTTTGTTTCTCCTTCGTTAGGAAGTTTCCCTCTTATTACTACGAGCTGAACTTCCACATCCCCAACACGGGGAAGACTCTCACCATCATCATGCTCGACACGGTGATGCTCTGTGGAAACTCCAACGACTTCGCTGACGAGCAGCCCAGAGGCCCCCTGAATGCGGTGCACGCCAACCGTCAGCTGGTCTGGCTGCAGGACCGGCTGGCCCAGTCCAAGGCAGACTTCCTGTTGGTGGCGGGCCACTATCCGGTCTGGTCCATCTCGGAGCACGGCCCCACAAAGTGCTTACTGAAGAAGCTTCACCCTCTGCTCATTAAACACAACGTGACCGCTTACCTGTGTGGACATGACCACAATCTGCAGGTCAGCTCCAGAACATTTAACAAACAACTTTGTTTGCAGATTTTATTTTATTTTTTTCAACTTTACTCTTATGTTTCTTTCTTCTTCCACAGTATCTTGAAGAGTCTGGTGTGGGCTATGTAGTGAGTGGTGCTGGGAACTTCTTGGATCCTGACGTTAGTCACAGGAAGGACGTCCCCAAGGGCTCTTTGAAGTTTTTCACCGGCCAGTCTTCGACTAATGGGGGCTTCGTTCATGCGGAGGTCACAAACAGCAAGCTGATCTTGACCTACTTTCAGTCCAAAGGCACGTCTCTGTACCGCACCGTCCTTTCCCAGAGGAATTTCGAGTAGACGTCCAACTGAGACAATCGTTTATTGTGAAATGGACTAATCTGTAGTGTTGAATCGGTGACGTTTGATTCTGCTTTTAACTTTGCCACAAATTTTTTAATGCTTTTAAATATTTTAAAGGAATCAAAGTTTCATCTGTGAATTTATTGTAAGCTAAAATGTGTTTCGTAAAGTGTAGTGTCTCTTGTTTTGACAGCAGTTTCCAAAGACTTCCTTCAGAAACTTTATCTTCAAGGGCTTTATTGTATAACTTGGTAATGTCAAATAATGACAGCATATTGGATTAGTTTTCCTTCCATTAGATGTCATGCATGGTAATGATATTCTTTTGACTTGTTGTTCACACAGGAAACTGTTCTGGTGTTTGAGTGAAATTTAACACCAGACCTCCCTGAAAGGCTTTATAGCCATTTTATTATTATTATTTTTTTTTTTTTGATATCTGTACATTCTCTTTGCAATGAATTTTCTTTTCCAGTGAAATCATTTCAAATCCTTGTCTTAACATGTGAAGATAATTAAGTAAATGTTTTATAAAGTTTCTAAGTTGCGTTTTGTTTGTACAAAAATAGTCAATTCTAAGTAAACATGCTTCACAAGGAGAGTAACGTATGATCCAAGATGACACTCGGGGTTTCTTTAGTGTGGAAAACTTCAGGTGGTTTTCCAGGTTTGGAAAATATGGAAAAATCTTTACATTTCCAGATTTTTTTTTCCTCTATTTTTTTTTTTTTCCTCCGATTCATTCTTTGTCTTGTTTGCTTTTTCTTTCGTCCCCTATTCATTCTGTCCCCTTCCTTCATCCATTTTTACCTTCTTCCTCATCTCCTTCCTTTTCTCTTCATCCTTCCTGTTATCTTAAGTTTGACTTCCCTGTTTTTACCTGTTTCCTAGTCTTTCCTTCATTGATACATTTTTGCATCATTTTCTTCTGTTCTTTCTTGTGTGTTTCCTTTTTTTTTGTCCTTTTCTCAATTTTCTTTTTATGGTATTTTCCTTTTTCCCTCCTTGTCCCTTTTTTTCTTCCTGCCTTTCCCTTTTTTTCCTCCCTAGTTTCTTTACCAGTTTTGCATATAACTTTTTTTTTGCCCATTTTTCTTTGTTAAATATTTCTGGTTCATTCAGATTGGATGTATAGTGACTGTAAACAACAATTTTACAGACCCTATACATATAGTGTCTGTAACATCCAGATTTAATGTTACAGACTCTTAATTGGATTTGTGTTTGGACTATTACTGGACCATTCTGACACATGAATACATTTTACTCCAGTTGTCCCCAAATGTGGGGTCACAAAGTGTGGCGTATTGAGATCTTCTTCAGAAATCAAAATGATTATGGGAAAGCAGATTTATTCAATAAATCTTAGCGTTAAAAACAAACATCAAATGCATAAAAACAATGTAATGGCTGCTGATGCTTTTTATGTTTCACTGACTTTTCTGCAAATAACAAGAGGGCCAGGAGTTTCTTCCTCTGTTATTTAGTGACTCAGAAGCTATAATGTTTGGTTTGTTTCTGAACATAACCCATCATTGTAGCTGTGTCTCATGTGATAAGGCCATTCTTCTGCTGGAAGGAAAGTCTCCGCCACACTCTTAAGTATTTTTAGCTTCCCTTTCTCTGTTGTTTTATGTTCTGCCTCAAACATTACTTTGCATTTTGGTCTCCTCTGACCAGAGCTCCATCCACATGTTTGCTTTCTTCCCCACATGACTTGTGGCAATCGGCGAACAGGACTTCCTGTGGCTTTCTTCTCACCACTCTTGTATGATGTTCAGATTTGTGAAGGTTTGGATCTCTGCAGCTGATAGGCTGTTGCTGCAGGGCAGTCGGGGACAAGACTTTGACTGTCAGCTCTTTTTCCGTCACAGAGAACGGCCTGGCCTGCCAACAAGGGATTAGCCTGAATGACTGCAGGTTGGCAGCTGCCAGGTCCATGGTGAACTGAGCCAACCAATGACAACTAACCTGAGAGAGGAAGCAAAAAAAAAATCTACAAGCAGATGTTTTCTGTTCATTTTTTCTGTCATCTTTGGAGCAGCTTTTTTTAAATTTATTAAATGTGCTCTAATCTCTCTTTTTATGTAAGAGTGTTTTAGAGGGAATGTTCTTCCCCTAGATGCCAAAACAAACACAATTTATAACATTTTGTTAAATTATAATCCCTAATCTCTAATGTTGAATTGAACTTAATCTTTTATGTGGCATAAAGGCAGAGACTCTTCTGCTCCAAGCATACTGTGGTCTTAGCTAAAGGCTATTATAAGGCAACTCACAGTAAGTGAGGGGTATGTAGATCCAATTAGGATGAATTTCAGCCTGTTGGTATAATGCACCACCAGACTGCGCGCTGGGCTGACAGTCCTCTGTCAGAACAGGAGAAGTTGGTTAGGGTAATCTGAGGATAAAGGACAGGTGAGGCTCACTTAACCCTGACTTACGTAAATCCACCGCAGACCTGAAGAAAACCTAATCGGGCTGCTCATCGTCTCAGTTACTGCTGATTAGAGTCTATCTAAAGTAAGACGTGGCTTCACAGGAGGTACTTAGGCAGGTACTCACAGACCTTACTTTGCACATTAATCGCTTCATTTTTTTAAGGTCGTGACATTTTCAACAAAACAGTTTAATTTCCTCTTGGCTTTTAACAAGGTCAGCTGTTTCTGACCGTGGCGGGAAAACTGTTTACCAGTTTTTCAATTTAATCTTAACCTATTGCAAAAAAAGAAATGAGAATATCCATTTTAGTATGTCCACATATAAAGCCAAATATGAAAGTGTTATTAAGTTCAAACTGTGAACTCTATTCAATTTATATTAATCCAGTTCCAGGTGTTTATATCTGATTGTTTTACATTTTGAACAAGAAATAAACAAATATTGACTGGATTGCTTAATAAAACAGTGAAATAGCCCTTTAATATAACTTATAATAAACCAGCTTTAGTGTTATTAACTAGTTGGTGTACATGGTCATTTTTTCTCATGGTATTGAAGCTATGCTTTACATAAGGTCCAACTCCAATTTGAATTTTTATTATCTCTAAGGCACAATCATCAAAAGCACAAGAAACAATGAGTTGAAATATTTTACACTATGTGTAATGAATCTATATTGCTTTTTTGTTCCACTCCTTTTTTTTTTTTAAAGTACTCAGATTTTTTTTAGCTGCACATGTTGAGTAAAAATAATAACTTCTTCTTTCCAGGACTTCAATATCTGATGAGAGGCCAAGATGAGTCCATAGTTTGCACTACTATGTCTATGTTATAACAGGATAACACTGCATGTTTTTATTGTGTAGTGTTGCTCATCTCGTGTTCAGTTGCTCTAGAGTCTATATTAAACAACCATCCCACTCTGAATTAAACTTTCCTGCAATTAAAATCACAGCCCCTACTATGTTTATCACAGGTTAGTTGCTTCATCCATTTGTCTGAGGTTTGGAGAAGTTCTCATGATTCTAGTGCATGTTGTGTAAGCAACATACTAAGATCCTTAATGTCACCGACTCTGATTTGACTGGGATGGTCCAGTCGTCTAAATCTGCAGCAAAGTAATAAAAGGGCATTTCGGATGCCAAACTTGTTCTTCTAATCTCCTCACTCTAATCTCTGCCCATCACTAAATACACATAGTCTGCTTTTCACATATGGGATGAGCAATGTCGGCACAAAGTACCAGATTTTCAAAACGAGGTTAGATCAGCAACTTTAAATTTTGTTTAAAAAAAAATTAGGCATGGAAATTAAAGAAAAAGTCAAACTAATTCAAATAGATAAATCTGCATAAAAAATTATGAAATTGATAAATTGATCTGATGCACTTAAATTCTTTCAAGCTTTTAACTATACACTTTTTTCACTTTAGCCAATATCCTGCCTGCATAAGACCCCATAGTATGATTTTGTCCATAATATGATTTTCTCCTTTGACTTAATTGTCTCAACGCATTAATATATACATTTATATAAACATAAATGAATGAAACTCTTAAAAAAAAATTAAAGAAAAGCAAACATTCTAAAATAGCACATTTAAATACTACAACTTAAAGATGAAGAAAATCTGAAACTGAAATAAACATAAAATGGCTTTAATCTGTCTTTGGGCTTATTTTTACTTTATTTATATAGAAAACGATACTTCCACTCTATTTTTGAGGTTTCCATTTTTTGCTATTAATAGTTGAGTCTCTAAAAGGTATCACAGAGTCAACTTAAAGTGGTCACCTTAACTAATTGAATTAACTTCATCCCAACAGCCAAGCTCCTTAAGGCCCACAGATATTTTCAGCATCAGAATACGACTGTGTCAGCATATATTAGAGCCTTACTCCGCTAATTGTCTTTAATTCACAAAGAAAGCAGACATTTGAATCCTGCAGTGTGTTATTTTTGCTTTTTTATAGCTCATTTTAAAATAAAAATTAAAAAAATCAGTTGAAGACAAACCATCAGTGGAGGACGTTAAACCTAGCAATGTGAGCGCAAGATGCTAAAAAAAGTCTTCAAATGGGCAAGTTGATAAGAAATTACGTTCTTGTACAGTCATAAGTTTAACTTCCATATTTGATATGCAAGGATGAAACATTTGCTATTTGAGAAAAACTGAAAGGCCCAACTAAAGTTTCCCAGAAGGAATATAGAGAAATAGCAGGACCTCTGAGAGTGATGTTCTTAGGTTAGAAGAATCTAAACCTAAATTATTTGGAAATCAGGTCAAGATGACATGTCTGACATAAACCAAACAGCATTTTAGGAAAATAACCACAGAAATTGCTTCACTCCATGAGAGCCAGGTGAGCTCACCTGCATCCTCCCAAATGGGTTTTCACTAGTCCTGGAAGGATGGGGTGTCTTAACCTATTCCTCAAATAACACCTTTGTTCAAGTTGCAAAATAAAATGTGTCTTATTGAATTACTCTCTTAGCAGAGGTTTAAAAATTGATTCGACATCATTATGTCAACAATTCTTTTGAAATTCGGGAATATGTTTATTAGAATAATAAGTAGGATATTTTTTCACACGACTATGAACAACATATTTCGCTTAAAAGGATCGAAGGCTCCTGAAACAATTAAATGAAATAATCAGTTGAATCGCTCAGTTTGGCAGGTGAAAAAAGATCACTGCATTGTCTTGGCACAAAACTCTTGAAAAAAGCAACTAATGAAGGCGATCCTCCTGAATATTCCAGGATTTGAGCGAATGAAAATATCTGGTGTGTTTCCTTCTCTTTCAGAAAAACAAACAACAGTATTCTTTTTTATATATAACAGTACAACCACGATAAACTTATTACTGCTTGTATGCTCCATCAAAAAGGAAGATCTCCGAATCACAATCGTCTCTTGGGGTTACTCGTGGATTTTCAGCACATTTTCCAAGGTAAATTAGTTCTCCAAACATTTTGGAAGCTGGTATGTTTTAACTAGAAGAGGTTTCAGATGCAGAAGCAGCTGAAGAGACTTGGTGTGTGTTTATCTCCTCACGCATCACTCTCCCTGGGAAGCGGCTGAGTGGTGGTGGGGCTGGCGATGCTGAGGGGGCTGGGGAAGAACGAGGGGATGTACGGGATGACGGACATCAGCGGGCTGGCTAAGGGGCTATCGTTGACAGGGGCCATAGGGATGATTATGTCGTCCTGGTTCCACACGTGGAAGGCGTTTGGGTGGGAGTGGCTCAGGGCAGGCGGCATGTGAAGAGGGTCGACACCCCCTACTTCTGCGTCCTTTTTCAGGTCGTCTTCAAGTGGGCCCAGCAAACAGTCTGTGAACAAACACACTTCATGAAGTACCGTGTTATCCCCAATAACACAGTTATGAAGCCAACGTAACGCTGAAGGGTTTCACCCTATGAAAAGCGTTCAACCTCCACTGTCTGAACAATTATGCAGTGTGTATTATTCCTGTTTCGCAAGATAATTTTGGGTAATCAACACGCCTGCCATAAAATGTTTTATCTCAGAGGAATTGCTTTGACGTTACAGGAAAGCAAATAACTCAAGGAGATATTTCTAAGGATTTCTGTTCTTTTGCACTCATTCTAGAGTTGCATGTAAAATTCAGGATATTACCACCATTTTATCCAGGGCTAAGAGATGATTGCTATTTTCCAAGATAATGTTGTACAACTGCAACCGCTACAATAATACTACAGTTTCAATAAACTACAGAAAGATGTGTGTGTGTGTGTGTGTGTGTGTCCTTGATGAAATAAAGAACTTGACTGAGAATGATGGTCTCTATTTGTTAGAATAGCCTATGTCAAATTTCAACATTTTCTGAATAAAATTGCAAAGACGATTTTGCAATTTTATTCAAAATCGTAGTAGTAGTAGTAGTTGACTGCTTTACTTAACCCAATGATTTTTTAGAGCAGACGGCACACAATTAAAAGCCTGATTAGCTCATGCTTAGGTCAAGAAGAATTATGTTGTGGAGCTTATGTGTTGCCTCTGACTGAATCGGGTACCTGTTATATCCAGCATGAGATCTTTAATGAGGTGACCGACGATTGCGTACGCCACAGCAACAACAACCAGGGCAGCCATGATGAGGTACAGCACTGACTTGGGGAGCTGGATGAGGTCCCTGGGTGGGGGCTTGTATTGCTTATACAAAGGTTCCACATTTTGTACCAAATACTGGAAGGACTGTCCCGCTGGGTCTGTGTAGTTAAAGCTGTCCATATTTCCAGAGTAGGAGCTTCCTCTACTGAAGAGTGGCTTCTTCTGTACATTCAAAGGAAAACAGCTTGTAGTTTAAGTCTTCTTCCTGCTGAAGAGTCTCTTCCTGAAGCGAAAATAGCAAATTTGAGCATTTCAAAAATATCAGAAGTAGTGAATGAAGAAAGTCTCTTACCTGACAAATGCTAGGTTTTTGTCAATTCCAGCATTTAGATTAACTATTACTATTTAATCTAACTAAATCCTGCTCTCCATGGTATCACATCATGATTAACATTATTTGCTATAAATTGAAGAGGCATCATGGTATTTTCAACAGGCTGTGTGCTTCCGTATGCTGCTTCCTCTGTCCTGACATAATCCAGAGTGTGGACAGTGGTAGAGTGAAGGGGAAGGGAAGGAAGGGATTACATCAGATCACAGCGCTGATCCAGCAGCACCCCATCCCAACCCTATCCCAGCTCACACACAGAACTGGATGGCATTTAATCCGCAACAAATCTCGCCAGTGCTGCATCAAGCGCTTTACACAAGACTGCCCACCTAAGGTACAATATCTTTATTGTATATCATGAAAAGTGTAACTATGACAGTGAAAGCTGTTTTTTGTTTTACCTTTTTGAACTAAACATAATAAAGAATATAAAAGAGACTGAATAAATAAACAAGTAGAAGCCAGTTATAGTATTGTATGTGAGCTGAGCTTGCTAACAGCAGCATTTTAATAACCATATTGAAAAAACTGCAAATCCCAGAGAAAAGATCATACAGTCACAATGCAAACTATAATGGAACAGGCAAATAAAAATAAATATAATGGAATCAATCAGACACTATTTATAGCAAAGCAACTTAACCTATTACTCTAAGTGTTAGTGATGTTTCAGTTGGATGTAACTAAATTCATTTGAACTAAGCAACACAAAACTCAGCACAACAGACTACGGTACTTTTCTACTTATATAGCAATAGCATCCAGTGAATGTTGAGAAGGCAAGAACTGATGGTTAAATGATGATTTAATAAAGCCATCCTATCATCAAGAAACAGGAGCTAGACAAGAACAAATAGCAACAGTTACAATCGTTTTCACCATCCGTTGTTACACACAGCCCGTTAGATTAGTGCAATTCTTTTCATTAATACAATAAATTACAGGTTTTTCCATAAACATTTCAAGTGGCTCAAATATACTTCAGTCTCAACCCTTAACTCCTTATCGACTGAACCTAAAATTTGTCTTTTTTCTTTAAGTATATGAGTAAACAACAACATTTAATTTGGCTCAATAAGGTATTTTTTAATTGAACTGAATTGAATATCTGCCATTTTCCTCTGTTTTGCTGTTAACCTTTTCTGTGTGACGGTTAACCGTTTCGTGTAGAACCGCGCTCCGTTACCATAGCTACAGTCCCGATTAAGTTATTCTAAAAAAAATACAATCTCATAACCTCCGCTGACTGGTAAGTCATCTGACATCTGCTACTAAGAACTTAATGAAATCTTTTAAGTATTTTGTAACCCTCTTAAACTAACATCTGGAAGACTTTTTAATGAAAAGACATTAGAATATGGTAGTTTAAAGTACAGGACTTTAAACTACTGTAGCTTGATGGTTGCTAATTCACTTCTTACTTCTGTACATTCTGCCCGTTGATGTCTAGTTACCTAAAAATATTACTGCGTACACTACATTACATTATAAATGCCGTCAATTCACAAACTGCAGACCAAGATGTGGGAATTTTATGTTTTCAAACTGCAGAAAATGTCACTTTGCTAGCTTCTGCTAGCAACACGCTAGCATGTGACAGGCTGGCTACGTGCTAACCTTTTGCTAGAGCGGTTACATTATCCTGAATAACAGACTGGATATAATGTTTATTTGAGTATTAACAAGGACATTTGTTTTTGACTTTCTGTACATTGTAATTTTTTAACAAATTGGAATCATTATGAATTCAAAAGATTCACTTAATATCACAATATTGACACCATACTAAGTTAATGTTTTAAATATGTTAATTTTCTTTAAATATAAAACATTTTTAACATTTCAACATAAAGCATTTCAAATTTAATCCATAATTAGCTTTTAGCATCACCTTTTAAGCGTGTTTTCCAACCCAATAACCTTTACTTAAAGCTAACTAGGGCACACCTATTTATTAATCTTGGCTAAATACAGCAAGCATTTTTGAAGAGTGTCCTGTTCTTGTTGCTCAAAATAGATGAATATATATATATATATATATATATATATATAGGACATTTGGCCCTGAAAAACACACACCATCAGTGTAAATTGTTTAAGGTTTTAGAATTATTTTTGAATGATGCAAAACATATTGATATGGTTAGTTTGAGTTCCATGGACAATTCATGTGGACTTATCTTTTATCAGTTGTTTGAGATGACATTCACTGTATTTATTTATAATGTATCCATTATAAAGACTGCAAATGCTGATGTTTTTTCAACTTAACTTTAACTTTTTTAGCACTCGTTTGTCATAGTGGTAATATTTTTACATGAGGGATACATTTTTTAGTGTAAATAACATTACTTTCAGTAAAGTTAATCTTGTGCTTTCCTACATCCAAACCTTAACTCAGACTCTGCCTTACGGTCAAACAGGCTGAATGGATTTCTTCTTTGATGACCTTCCATCCAGCTCCCGATCCACTCCTAAGAAAGGACATGAAGACTCGCTGATGGTAAAACTATGAAATTTTTTTAAAAAATCTACTTTTAGATAAACACATATAGGCAAGAACCTTCTTTAACATTAAATGTAATTTCATGACTTACTTTAAATACTCTCATTGTTTAAATAAATGGTATGAAATACTACATTTCTTTTTCATAAAACATAAACATTGTAAGTTACCAAGTTAATTCTCAGGCTCTCTTAAGGTTCAAGAGTTTTAAAAAAATAGTTTTGGTCAAACCGCTTATTTATACTTTGAGAATGTCTATTTTGGTCTGTAGTTTTTCTTCTGGATGACGAAATAATTTCTTGCAATATTTTCCTGTCTTTTCAGGTGGAAGATACAGATTGCGATTTGTCAAGAAAGAAGTCATCAAGTGTGAGCATGACTGAGATTCAAGAGCACCGTAGCGGGTACAAAATTCACCCATGAAGGCTGTGAAAATGTAAATATGTTTTAGGAAATTACGTATATTCCACCTATTACGTTACATTTTAACATCGCTTTCAGCTCATACATTGATGACATCAGCAAAAGAGCACAAGAAATGGTGGAAAAAATAAACCAGGAACGAACCAGAGACCAGGAAATGATGGACAGCTTCCAGAAGCAGCTAACAGAGAAGGTGTGAATTCCTCTTAGATATTTTGTCCAGAAAAGCTCTGATTCTGATGACTGAGCTCTGATTCTACTTCAGACCCTTCTCTCCTGTTTTAAACAAAGATTCTGGCCCTATTTCTTTCCTCCCTTCTTCAGGTGACAGAGATGTGTCAGCTGATAAAAGAGGAAATGTTCACCATCTATGAACTTAACAGCAATGAAATCCAAGTGAAGCTGCAGGAGCTGTCAGAGGTGCTGGAAAACTGCTCTAAGCTGGAGCACGAGCTCCTGGAGGCCAGTCAGGCCTTGGCATGCCTCAAAGATGGGCTCGACATTAGTCAGAGAGCAGAGCCCTAACAAATCAATTTTATGCTCAACTGGGGTTATTAAATTGAAGACATGTAGAATGGTTTTTGTGGTGTCGTTGGTGTTAAATAATTATGTTCATTTGTCTTCATTCCTTCTCTATTCCTAAACAACTGATTTTGCCTCTGGTTTCAGTTCACCATTTTCTGACATGAGCTAAAACAGAAACAGACTAGCCAAAGCTAAGTTCACATTTGCTTCATGTTCAGTTTCAGCATCGTAATGTTTTGTAATAAATACATTCACAAGAAAAGGGAACAATGCCAAGTTTTGTTGTGTTATTTACAGAACATTTGCAGCACACAAATCTTACTGGGAGGAACTATCAGGGTCTTTATATACATTATTTCATCTATAATCCTTCAAACCAATTTATTTACATAATCAAGTAATACAAAATATAACAGCTGAATATTCACCAACTTTAATTAAACAATCAAACGCTTAATTGTTTTACTATACAAGTTATAACTTTTATAGTGAACTATAGTTCAAATGTTAAAAAGTTGGATCTAATATTTAGCTCTAATATGACTGACAGTAGCCCTAACCATGAAACTTCAACACAAATAAATATCTCGTCCCAGTAGTTTCATAAACATAAGTGTGATCAAGTATTCATCACATACAGTATGTCCAGCAGTACTGCTGCTTGTAGGAGGAAACTACTTCCCAGATTTTTCAGATCATCAGCTTTATCTACTTTATCTAGATGATCTATTTTTCCTAGTCCATCTATTTTTCCACGGTGAACGCCTGCAGCCCGGTGATTGCTCGGCCCAGGATCAAAGCATGGATGTCGTGGGTCCCTGTCAAAGGAAAACAATAGAAAACATCTTAAACAAGGTGTTCTGACATCGTACAAGTCATTTAAGATGCAGCTTCAGCATTCTGTTGCTGACCTCTGGCGGTGTTTATGTGTAACTGCAAGATAAAAACAGACTATTTTCCCCTTGTTTTATGAAGTATGGTTAGCAGTTGTTTTTCTCCAAAATTATATTCTTAAGACAACTATACACAAAATGTTGAAAAAAAATGTGCACAGTAGTGAAATATCTTTAGTTTCAGTTCAACCAAACTGTTTCACTTCTTCCATGTACCTGTTACCATGGTAATTTGGAATGGAAATCCTATGCTTACAGGTGTTAACATTTTCTTTTGTCTCCTCACCAAATCAACAGAATTTCTGTTGATTATTCAACAGAAATTCTTTTGACAGATACATATGCTGAACTGATAATTTACTGATAAACTAGCATTAATCAAAATGACTACCTCTGAAAATATCTCATCACTTAGCAACAGTGTATGAGCATAACACTATAGCACATTTTATGTAACGTTTCAGAGTTTGAATAGCGTAAAATAACATAATATCTGACCTTGCTGGACTGAATCACTTTTATCTTTGTAGATCATTTAGCGCAAAGATGATTTAAAACATTGAGTGTTGCACAGATAATATATTGAACTTTCTCATGTGTCCAATAGCTGAGACCTGCAGCATTTAATGCAATAACATTTGCACAAAGAAAATATTAAGCAAATTCAAGAACATGGGTATGGCATTGATAACTACCGTATTAAAATGTTTTTTTCTTCTTATAGCTCAGCTTTTTCCTTCCACTCGGTCCTCTTATTACAACCCATCCTGGTTTATGTGACTGCACACACATCTAGAGTGAGTTGTTTTACTGAAATTTAGTTTGCCCTGGACTCTTAAAGAAAACCTGCATAAGTCGAATCTGTGGTCTTAGTTTGGGCTGCTCCTCTCACTCACCTTCGTAAGTGTTGACAGCCTCCAGGTTCATGACGTGACAGATGATGTGGTACTCGTCTGCAATGCCGTTTCCGCCCAGCATGTCCCTGCCTTGTCTGGCTATATCCAGAGCCTTGCCACAGCTATTCCTCTTCAGCATGTAGATCATCTCTGGTGCTGCTCTATACCAATTACAGACACATCAGCAATTAAAAATAAGTTACAAAACACAGGAGTGAAAGCGTTCCCCTCACTTCTTCTGATCAATGAGCCTTCCAAGGGTCAGACATGACTGCAGGCCAATCGTGATCTCTGTTAGCATGTCTGCCATCTTCTTCTGCATCAGCTGGTTCCTGGCCAGTGGCACCCCAAACTGGATTCTGATCAGGAAATGATAAGTCATGAAATAATCTCACTTTTTAAAACTGGCTTCCTTGCTTGTAAATTCGGACGTGTCCATGTACCTGTCCAGAGTGTACTGCTGGGAGCGTGGAAGCAGAACTCGGCAGCCCCTAAAGAAAAGGGACCCTGACCAGAGAGGACAAAATGATCCTACGACTGCACAAAAACTGTGATGGTAAACCATCTGAGTAAAATTTGTTACTTACACCAAGGCCTGAGGAATGTGGCAACAGGTTCTCGTTGGGAACTTCCACTTCATCCATCAGGATCATACCAGTGGCAGATGCCCTCAGAGAGAACTTGCCCTCAATCTTTGGAGTTGTAAAACCTTTCATTCCACGAGCCAGGATGAAGCCCCAAACTCTTTTTTTATATAAAAACTGGAAGTTTTTATATAAAAAAACTGAAAATGAAATGCTTAATTAAGATTCTATATTTAGAACTTCAGCCCAGTTTCACTGTAAAGTTTCACCATTCAATACGTTGCTGCCCAATCAATATCAGTCTACCCACAGAGAAAAACAAAACTAACCAATGAGGAGTGAGTACACTTTTTGAAGATTTATTGTTTAAAATGCACCATTTTTTACCAACTGATTTTACAAATATTCTAAAGTTACATTAAATCTAGTTTTATATCTGTTTTATTTTACAACATGGCAGATTCCGATCTTTATTGCCCAATCTAGATTAAACATGCGGTAAAATGCAAGAACATGAATATCTGACACATTGTGTTCACACAAATTTTTACTTGTTAGCATGAGTTGTATTCTCCAAATTAAAGGCCCATTATTGCCAGACAGTAGCAGATAAAGATTACCCTTTATGTTTATTATCAAATGTATAGTTTGAGTAATTGAGTTCAGTTGATTATTTTTGTCCCAGAATGCCTTTTGAGCAATTTGAGATGAGATTGTATCATGGAAAAAAATGAGAAAAGCTTTACTTTCACAACTTCCAGTTGGATTGTTGCAGGAATACAAATATTGCACAAGATTCACTTCTGAGACACAGCATTTAATCTAATAGTCCTGTTGTAACTGGTATTTTCTCTCTTTTTTGCAAAGTTCTACATTAGTACGCTATCAAAAACAAACAGAATTAAAAGAAAGCTTTGCAGTTTATAAGATGTATTCAGCTGCTAGCTTTGGCTTCTGGTGTGTTATAGCACAGGGGATGAGCGCTCATGGTTTTCTGAGGAAACCTGATTACATCTCATTCTGTTAAATTATTCATTCCTTTCCTGGCAAAGCTGCACATAACACTTTTATGTCTGACAGTTTCGGCAAATAGAGTTATGCTAAGAAATGTGAGAGTGTCTCCCAAAGCTTTGGCATTTCAAGGACGTTTTTATTTTACCAGGAAGGTCATCAACTAAGTTTAACATCTATCTGCATCTCACCAAGCCTAAGGCTCTCATTTTACACATTGTGCTACTCTTAATGTTGCATGATCTTTTACTTGTACTATTATTATTCTGAAATGCACATTGTAAAGGTCGATATTTGTAGGTTTTGTAGTATATTGTGGAGTAATTAAGCCAGATAGCCACAAACTAAAGATTATGCTTTTAATCTTCCTGTTGGAATTAAATGGATTGGTCAGAACTTAATTTTGACTCAATTGGTTTCAAAATAAGCATTGGTTGTTTTTGTTTTAAGTAGGGTTAGGCTAAAAAAACAATATCCCAAGCTTTGAACATGGATTTATCATAGCACTGTTAAATCCATTATCTGAAAATATTAAGAGTGTGTCACAACTGCTTCCGCATAAACTGACAAGCCAGGAGAGGAGAACATTAATTTAGAGAATTAGCTAAGAGGCCTGTGGTAACTCGTGATGAGCTGCAAAGCTCCACAGCTCAGGTCGGACTATCTGTTCACCCAACAATGATTAGGCGAGTACGTCACAAATCCAGACTTTATCGAACAATGGTAAGAGGAATGGCACTGATGTATACAGTATATATATATATATATATATATATATATATATATATATATATATATATATATATATATATAAAGATTATGATGATTTACAAATACTTTTCAACTCATGTACTCAATCGGATACATAACAAACATGAGATATTCAATGTTCAAACGGTTTCTCAACGCGCAGTGGCAAGGACTAGTGCCTTCTACAGTCCGTAATATCATCAAAAGATTCAGATAATCTGGAGAAATCTTTGCAGGGGCTAAAATCAACATTGAATGCCCATGACCTTTGATTCCTCCAGTGGCACTGCATTGATATTCTGTAACAGCTTCTACTGATTTGGACAAATTGCATGGTATTACAGAAATACTACTGCATATGGACCTGAATGATCAACACATCTCATACTGTATATGGAGGAACAAGGTCATTGAATGGTTTGTGCACAAGTAGATTTTTTAATGTGATTTTCCTTTTAACAGTTAACCAAGTTTGGAGAGCAAGAGTCATATTTTTGTGATTTGTTTCTCAGTAGCTGTGAGACAAATACCATGAATTTTGTGCTGCTTATTTCCTTCTCCCTTTAGTGCAAAAAATATTTCCCACCAAATTCATCTATATTCATTTAAAATGTCTGTATTTAACAGGAAAATGGGGCTGAAGTCAAGTTCTTATTTGTTTATGAATTGGCCAATAAAGTTGATTCTGATTTTAATGGCATTCTAGGAATTGCAGATTTTGAAAGAAAAATAAAAAAAGGCTGTTAAAATAGTCCAAATTACTCATTCTATGAGAATAAAGTTTAAACTTTTTCATATTCTTTAAATGAAAACAGGTTCACTTGACTTGTTAGGAGGGCACAATTAGAAGCCGAAAGAGCCCAATCTTTTCTGTGAGCGAAACTAAACGATCCGGAAAAATAACCGGAAGACCCACCAGGAGCTCGCGCACAGCATCGCTTTTTCTCTCCGTGCACTCCTGTAGCAACACCGCGCACGAGCGAAATTTATGCTTTTCATACTTTCTGGCAAAGATTATCCGAAGCAACTTGACATTACAAAGACAAGACAAGACACAGAAGACGGTTTATTTGACGTAGGAACATGTTACAAGGTGATTCGAAACGTTTTCTGCAGCAAAGTTGTCGATAATCTCGGAGAAAGTTCAACGGGGTGCACAGTTCCTCTGGTCTGCTGCAGGAAGACCCGAGCAATATGATTAATGTGTACAACTACCTACCCAACTACCAGCAGGGTTTGAAGAAGATTCTGAAACTCGGTTTGGAACTAGACGACTTTCTTCGACTTGTATACAGGGTAAGCTGTGCTTCTCTGCTCTGTTTTGGGGTTGTATGAAGGGTCACTGAAGCCTCCAAATACAAGGCAGTGTCGTTTTGTTCTTAGTATCTATTTTTAAGATACGTTTTTAAGTTTCTGTAGGTTTAAAGGAATGGCTACATATCACCCTATAAGGTACAATTGACTTAAAATAAAGTATAGAGGAAAATATTTAGTAAATAAACGAAGAAGAAGTGGTATTTGGAAAACTTCAAATATCTTTGACAAACTTAAAAGGAAAAGTGACGCAAATTACCCACCTGGTGTGATATTTCAGACAAGAATTAATTAGACTTAAATGTTTATTTTCATCTTGTTGCTGTTTGCTTATGAGTAAAAGAGCAGTTGTGGAATTTGCTCATGTGACAGTGATGGTGGTGTATGGTTTTGAATCCCTATGAGAACCCCATAGGACCCATAGGGGTTGTTGCCTTTCCTCCTGATAATGGTCAGAGGTGGCGACCTGGAACAAAATGTCCGTTTGCTCCAGGACAGCTTTGGTTACAATGTCGCTTACCACTATCAGCGTGTGAATGACTGAAAGTAGTGGAAAGTGCTTTGACTTGGTAAAATGCTATGCAAATGCTATTTTATATTGCAATAGATTTATGGTTATTTGACTGATTTTTATTAGTTGGTTAGCAGTTAAAAATAAATATTTAAATATATTTTAGTAAAACTGGGCTGCACAGTGGTAGCTGGCCTTGCAGCGTGAAGGTCATGGGCCAGGGGTCTTGTTCTCCCTGTGCATGTGTAGGTTCTCTATCCTCCCACAGTCCAAAAACATGACTTTTAGTTGTGTCTCTGTATTGCCCCGCCTCTTGCCCGTTGACTGCTGGGGAGAGGCATCCGCCTCCCTCGTAAACCTGCAAGAGTGAGCGTGTTAGACATTTATAAAAACAAAACTTGGCCATATTATTGCCACTGTAGATACAAAAAAGGAAATAAAAAGCTCTGGTTAATCAAAACATAGTCAATAGATTAGCCCTGCACTGTGTTGATGTTAAGTCAAGCAGAAAGGACTGAGCTTTTCATATGTTGATGTTAGAAGTATATTTTTTAGCTACAAATGATAAAGCATACACTAGAGTAATGCTATTTTGTTGAATTTTAGGCAATAAAAGGTTCTTTTTTGAGATTTTTTTGAGACAAGTTATTTGCATCTTTTCATTGTATAAAAAGGCTTAAGTAGTTAAATGAAAAATCTGCTGAATGTGCAATATTTTAAATCTGATTAATTATCAGTATAATTGATTACTAAAATGATAGTTAGTTACAGCCCAAAATGGGATTATTGTGCAAAACTATTTATTAAGTCTGTATTAAACTGAACACATGTATGTAGAAATGTTTTCTTCTGGAATTGTGTCACGCATTAGAAAATCAATGGTAGCACAGTTTTCCTAAATGGATTTACATTCCCTGGGTTTTCCTCGTTTATAACCCACTTATTCTGTTTGTAAAATGTGATGAACAAATGTTTGTTGGTTAGAAATAACTGCATGTTTCTTCTTAAATAAAGCTGAAATATAATTTTTTTTTGCCCACAGGAATTTGGTTTTCCTCCATGGCAAAAATTTCGTTTGGTAACAACAGACAGAACAGTTGTTGATCATGTCAAATTTAGTGAGTAAATCCTTGCTGAAAAGTGAAGAGACTCATGAACATGATGCAAAAAAATACTGATTGTATAAACATTAAATCTGATCTTTGTCTCCTTGTAGAGGAGCTTCAGGATAACAGCACCCTCTATTTGTTGCAAAGCGAGGACCAAGTCCTTCCAGTGGCAGCTGAGGAGGTCATCAACTTTGTTCCTCATTACAACACGCTAATCGAGAGTGGGACATTTGAGTACTTTGCCGAGGGCCAGAAATCACTGTGTGAGTTTCTATGTTGTAAATGAGTCGCCAGAAATTAAGATGACGTGATCATAACCTTCCTCATTTCTGTGTGTCTTGTTTTTTTTATGTTGATGTCTTCTATTCCTCCAGCCTGTTCTCTCGCTGAGCTGGTGGACAACTCTCTTTCGGCTACAGCTAAGAACACAGGAGTCAGGACGATAGAGATCCGGCTGGTTGGTTCTTTATATTCAGACTTGATTTAACCCTAACTTTTGTGTTCAGTTTTGTTATAATGTTGGGACTGGAGTGAATTAATGTGTGTGTTTTTGCCAGCTTTTTGACAAAACATTTGGGAAACCTGCTGTCGTGGTGTTGGACAATGGATGCGGGATGACCTCCAAGCAGCTCAATAACTGGGCTGTTTACAGACTCTCTAAGTTCACAAGGGAAAACAGCACATTTGAAAGGTTCGTTGTAGACTTCCCAGTGAGTGTGTCCACTTTAATAGCTTTTTATACAAAAACATAATTTTGTCACATTACCTGTCTTGTTTCTTGGAAATCTTTTTGGGGATCTAGTGAAAGAGAAAATTACACTCGTCCTGATCCCGTACCTCGCAGTCTCAACAGTGATATATCCTACTTTGGAGTTGGGGGCAAACAAGCAGCGTTCCACATTGGAAACTCAGTCAGAGTGAGTATGTTTATGAAACCATTTAAAATGTGTTGTTTTGTTACAAAGATTATCGTGATGTCTTTGCAGGACATGAATAAACATTATTCTTACACCTTTAAAAACAATGTCAGACAGAATTGGAGAACAGAATTAAGCAGAAAAGTGCTCTGTGAGTGAAAATTACACACCATGATTCAATACCTCTTATCCCAATTTTAGCAGAAGTTTACTGTGTATTTTCATCAGTCTCACGTCTCTGTGACGGAATTCTGACCAACTCGATGTTTACAGCATCGCTTTGTTGGTTGTGCATTCAGAGGGTCAAGTACATGATTGTATGTTCCTGAAAAATTGTAGCCTTAAAACAAGCTCAAGTCATTATACCTCTACCTCCATGCTCAAAAGTTAGTAGAAGTTGTGCGTGCTGATAGGTTATTTAGTTTTACCAAACATGGCGTTATGAATTGTAGTCAAACATCTCTACTTTGGTCTTGTCTGCCTAAAGGATTGTTTTTCTAGAAGTACCAACTCTACCGGTATGGCTCTTAGCTAAGTCTCCCTTAAAAAGAAATTTCATGAGATTTCACAGATCAGAATGAAAAAGGTAACAAAATCCCTTTTTGCATGTCTGGTCTGGTCACAGGTCGCCCAGACCTTTTGTAGCGTGTAGCCTCAATAGCAGCAGGCAGGTATTGCTATACCAAAAACAAATTCCCCAGAGATCTGGTGGAACACTTCTTTTGATCCTCAATGTCCCGTCTTGCTCTTAATGTACCCGCTCATTGGCAAGGAAGCTGAGAGGAAAAATGACTTAAGCTTCACATTTAACTAAATGAATAAAAAAAACAACATTCTAATCTGAGTATGATCTCAGACTTGAATTTGCTTCTGTAGGTGCAGCCTACAGTGGTTGCACCTACAGTACCTTACTGTCAACCTCAGTAAGGTTGGATAAACAGTCACTTTTCCTCCCTCTGATGCAAAGTGGGATGAGGAAACACCTGGTCCAGAGAGCATTGCTGACTTAGGATGATTTCAATTGGAGAAATGTTCCCTGATTAGAAAACTTTAGCTGATCTTACACCGTTGATCCGGTCTCCACTGGGGCAGTACTCCACTCTAGCAGTACTAGAGTACTAGTTGAGCATATAAATCAATAGTAAAACTATTAGGCATTTGATTAAGCACAAGCGGTTGAGTATAATTTAAGTTCAATCACTTAATTTCATTGTTAATATGTAGTTACTGGGGCCAACATAGTTTTTAGTATCTATTAAAGAGGGACAAGGTTAAAACCGCCTTTGAACAAAAATAACACAATTGCCAAAAAATGTTTTTGAACAAATATTTTTGAACAAATAATTTTTTAAATGTAAAAAAAAAATATATATGTATCTGTATAATGAACCATAGCATTTTGTAACTATCAGATGATCAGCAAATCAAGAAACTCTCTAGATGTTCATGAGCTGGTTCTATCAAAGGACGAATTTGAGAAAAAAGAGAAGAATAAAGAGGATGTTTACAAAGGGACCATCTTAAACAGGAAGGTGAGAGATTTTAATGAAAGTGTTTGGTGAATTCACTGATAAAGGAAAGCTGCACATCTCATTTTACCCTCTTGCGGCAGCCTGGTGACTTCTCGCACATAACACACAAGGAGTCCTACCTTCAAGACATCATCAGGGAGGAAACCAGGAAGGAAAGCTTCACTGCTGTTGTTATAACAGGAGTCTGTCCTGATCACATCAACTATCTAAAAGATGATTTTCACGAGTGGACCAGACAGCTAGCGTGAGCTTGCTCACTCATATTAAATAGAGTATGAAACCCATGCATGTCAGAAGGATGGGACAAAATAGTGTTGTTGTTTTTTTCAGGCACATTTATCATTATTACATTCATGGAGTCAACGGAAACCACAAAATGGACCAGTCTCAAAAATCAGATGTCAGTCCAAATATTGATATTCTGGTGAGTTTGATTGACTATTTCTGTAATTGTTTTCTTTTGTTTTAGGTCTTGTATTGTGCATCCAAAGACTTTTTTTTCTTTTTTACCACTGATCACATTTTTCACATTTAATTATTTCATAATGCATCAAATTAAGTCACAGGCTTTGTTGTTCAATATTTTTTAATAAGCAGAAAGCCACGGGGATCCATTTTGGCCCTCTTCTTTTCTTCTGACCTCAGATTATCCTTGGAAAATCTGTCTTTTAAGTATTTTTGTTTCATTCCTCCCTGCAGATCCTGTCAACCTCAGTAAGGTTGGATAAACAGTCATTTTAATTTTTTTTTTCTGAAGTGTTTAATTGGACTTATGTTTATTTATGTTTATTTTTTGTGTGAAGATAGAGCTGTGTATAAGAAAAAGCTGTAAGAAAAAAAAAATAACAGTGCTAGAGAGGTTTAGACTGGGATGAGAGAGATCACAGGACTGAAGAGTCCTAATGGGGAGGATCTCAAATGAGCTAATGAGTTGAACCAGTTTTTTAACTGGGTTGACAGAGGTCTCACAGGTGGATGCAGCCCAAGACCCTCTCCAGTTTGCATAGCAGCCCCACTTAGGAGTGGATGATGCAATTAAATACCTGCTGCAGAGAAAGCTCAGGTCTTTAACATCTGCAATAGGTCATCAGTGACTAGTTCCATCTTCAATGCAGTGGTGTATTGAGGTGCTGCAATGAAAGTGAAAGACTTAAAAAGACTTAACAAATTGATAAGAAAGGCTGAGTCAGTTCAAGCTGGCTCCACTGGAAGAGGTGATGAGAGACAGAATGCTGAAGATCAAAATCCCACCCCTCTTTAGGGGATCAATAAAGTACTATTATTATTGTTATTATTAAACTCTGGCTGAGCCTCTCAAGGACATTAATAGACTGTTTGGTTTAGATACCAAACAAAGTATAAATATTACAAACATTTTGTGAAATAAATGTCTCACTCATGGTAAGAGGTGATCATCCCATCCAGAATTATAGATTTAAATTAGTCTAGATACAAAAAAAAATTAACAGTTCAGTAGCCAAAAAAAAAAAAAAAGACACCTTCACTTTATCTCAGCTTGTGACTTTATTTCAGATGCTTTTTTTAAAATTGTTTTTGGCAGGTATCTTTGCGGGAGAAACCGCCTAGAGGTTTGCTTCAGAAGAATCTCAGAGACGTGCAGGATGACTTGCAGTCCCTGTACATAAACTCAGCTGTAGACACATTTGAATTCAAGGCCACCACTTCCGATGGTGGCTTCTTGGATGGAATCCTGCGATATCATCCATTTCTTTACGACAAGGAGACCTACCCCAAAGATCTGAATGCTCTTCAAGGTATTCAGATCTCATGCAGTTTAAGAAAAGATTTCTTGTAGCTTGATCTGTGAAGTGGATGTGCTTCTTTTCTTTAGCACCTGTTGAGGAAGATGATGATGAGAATCAGTCTGGAACCATGAATCGGGCCAGAGGGAAGAGGGACATCTTTGAGTGTTTCTGGAATGGACGACTCATCCCTTACACCACAGTTTCCGAGTAAATACATTTGTATCTACTTTTTGTTTTGGTATACTTCAAATGTTTTTCAAAATTAACTGAGACATATGCAGCAGTTTTCTTGTGTATTTTATTATATAGTCTTATTCTGAATTTCTGTTTTCCTCTTTCTCATTCTTTCGTTGGTAATCATTCTATCAGCTAGCACATCTTATTTAGCCTTTCTTTAGACACCAGAGCCTCTTTTATTCACCTGCGTACAAATGTTTATAACTCACATTAATTTGATAAATCAGTATCAAATTAATACAGGGGTGGGCATTTATTGTATTGTTTATATTTAATACTATATACATTTCTTAGTATGATAAGAATTCAGATTTATTGTTGTCATATTAAATTCCAATTAATAATGTTTGAAACTCCACAAAAATGTCCATGCCTTGAATCAAAATGAGCAAAACTGGCTGCATTGCTTTGATAGACTTAAACTTGCCTCCTGGCCTTGTACTTTACACCTGCAGGTTATTGACTAGAACCACTTTAGACTATTAGTTAATGTTGCTTCTGCGAAAAACAATAAAATGTAAAAAAAAATTCTGTCTGTATTCCAGGTTCGATTGGTGTCGTCGGCCCAATAAAAGTACATTGCCCCTGGAGTGTTTCAGCCGCTTTTCTGGGGTGCTTTTCACCAACGACAAATTCCGGGTCAATGCAAGCAAACAGAAGTTTATGGACTTGGAGCTGAAACTGAGGCACAAGGATGCCCATTTTACCCCTGTTTTTAACGTTCAGGTGATGATTCAGTGTTTTAAGTCAAGTTTGCATGTATAGCACATTTTTGCAACAAGGAATTTCAAAGTGCTTTACATAATGAAAAATAAACATTGCACTAGAGTGGCAAAGAAAAATAATAACTTCCAATCCAGACAAGAATTAATCTATGTTCACCTGCTACTACTCAAAGATGACTAAACAAATGGATTTAAAGCTTTGATTTAAAGTTTTTGAACAGTTTTGCAGTTTCTGGATGTTTGCTTCCGATTAGTGGAACACAAAAGTTTAATTCTATTTGTTCAGTTCTGATTCTGAAGATCCAGAGTAGATGACAACTTTCATTTTTGTTCAGTATTCAAAGTATTTTAAAGTAGGTTCTCTGAGCTACAGGGAAAAAAATACATTATATGCACTATATGAAATGTTTATAGTGGAAAAATATAGTGCATCTCTAATGCTTTTTTTCTGGTTTTTACTGTGAATTTTACAGAAAGCCTCAAAAAATCGAAACATCCAGAAAGAGTTCATCCAGTGGCTTGAAAAATGTCACAGTCAGTTTGATAAGCAGGTAAAGTTCCTTGGCTATGTGAAGACTGTGAAACGACCCGAATTGTCCATTAAGAAGTCGTATCCCTGGGCGATGTTCTCCACTATTGAATTGGATAGCAAACTATACAAAGCAGGGGATCTTGTAAGTGTTGTAATATTAATATTTAACTGTACATATTTCAGTGAAGATATTCAGATAGATATACACAATATACAAACATTTTTCTCACTGTCTGATGATATATCAAATATTTTTTCTACTTTAGGTGAGTTAGGATTGCCAAAATTGTTTTTATTTCCTAAATGCCAGAAATGGAAGAGATACAGTTTTACTTTCTCCAATTATTGAAATGTACATACACTAAGATCGAACACACTGCTTCTGTGCTACATCATAAGTAATCCAAAGCAAGTCTGCAGGTCTGGTTCCTCTTTGGGTACAATTCCCAGATGCTTGAAGGTGCCTCTTTCATCATTTCAAAGAAATATATAAAAGTTTACACTCCACTGGAATTTCAAGCCATCACATTGTCAATTCTGTTCTAAAATCGGTAGAACGAAATATCTAAAAAAGGGCTTGTATCATACCACCAATGTAGTTACAACGTTAAAAACAATAGGCTCAATGTCTTTTAGTGGCCATCGGAAATACCTGCTCTCAGTAGAGAAATTTGTAGGCAGAGTATTGCAGCCTACAGGCTTACACATCAGTTTTGCCAGGATGAATTGGACAAAAATTGCAAACTATTGTGAGAAAGATATTTTAACCCTGACTCTTGTCATATAGTTTAAAAAGATACTGTAAAAGTTTTAAATATAAGAAAAATTGAAAATAAAATCTTGAAATTATTCATCAGTATTTTTTTTCATTTAGCAAAGCAAGATCATTTTGATAACTTTAACTAACCTAAAAAATGAAAAATTTTGTCAGATTTATTGTCAGACAGTGAGAATATTTTTTTCTTAAATCTATATAAATTCCTGTTTTCCACTGTAGGCTTCTACCTTTAATATTTTTTATGTTTTAACTCAGGTGAAATCTCAGAAAACTCAGCCAGTTTATTATGGCAAAGTGAATAAATTTTTCCTGTATGGAGATCATGAAGGAGATGTGTTTGCCACCGGTGGAGAAGTGGAAATCACTCGTGTAAGTAAACAAATTATGCAGTTTGGAAAAGCTAAATGACAGTTATGAACTATCTGTCAAACAAAAATAAAAGAAAACATTTTGTTCAAGTGAAATTTCTTTTTCTTAATTAAGTTGCACTTTTCCAGTTTAGGTTTATAATGTGCGTTGGGTACATATTGTCTGGATCTTTTATTTTCAAGATGTTCTTCATGCTATTTTGTACAAAAATCTTATTTTTATACAATTGTATTGCCTTCTAAATTAGAACATGTTTAAATTGTGATAAATGCTTTGTGCAGAAAAGTAGATGTATTCTTTAACCCCTCATATTTATTCATATGAATGCATTTATGTTTTAAATAAATTTTAAACAAAGTTGAGTAAACTGGGCTATTAGTCTAAGCTGATGCAATATTTTTTTGGCTAAATATTTAATATTTTTAGGTTTCTTCAATGTTGTGATTTTTTTATGTTTCATGTTATATTGGGCTAAAATAAATAATTGTATATGATAAAGGAAACCGATAGCTTTACATTATAATTAAATAAAATTATTCTAACATGATCAGATTTATGTCACTTTTTTAGGTGCCAGAGGCGCTTTATGACAATTACACCAGGACTATTCCCATCTCCAAGATTGACAGGTCTGCTACAATTGAAAGCATTAAGAAATACATTGAGACCGACATTGACAAGTAAGTTAATTCTTGTGGAAAGTCAAAATGTTTTACAATTTCTCCTGATTAGTGTAAAAAAATGTATGCAATAAATTAAGTATTATAAGTCTAATATTATTAAGTATATAATAAGTAAATGTTTGCAGAGAAACATGAAATATACAAATTTAATTACACCCAGACTCAACTTTTCATTTGAATTTTTTCTTGAATTGTGTGTTGTATTCTTTTTTTTGTAAATAAGTAGTCTTGAAACATGACTGGGATCATCACTTTGTTTCCAGGTTGCCAGCAAAGCTGGCCGTCACGTGGCCTGAAGGGAATCCTTTGCCACAAAATGCTGTTATTCCCGCTGGGACTCCTTTAGGTAACGTGATGTTGCTTTCATTTTTTCCCCATTTTTCTGTAAATTCCTGTTGTTCCAACTCCTATCAAAATCTTGAACTCAAATATTATTTTCTTTAAGAAATCAAGCTAACAATCATTCTGTGTTGCATCGTTTCAGGGCCCTTAGCTGTGGAAATTCTTAACAGAAATGAGAAATCAATCTCATCCAGGATTAACATAGGGGTTCAAGGTGGAGCGATAAGACTGAATGTTGGACTCAGAATATTCTTTCATGGTAAGATCAGATGTATCATATTCATATGATTGGTGTTATATAAGATGTTATTTCAAGCTTCTCATTACCTTACTGTATTTCATTTGCATTGCTTGTTTAAGTTCTTTAAACAAGCAAGATTTTTCTTATTTTATACAAAGGTCCCAAAGAAGTCAAACAACCCAAAGAGATTCGTTATTTCAGTGCCCAGTATGTACCTGGTCATGGACACTGGTTCAAAAAAGATGGTTTGTTTCTTGTCATATCTTATCCTTCTGAATTTTTCACAACCCAAAAGAATAACAACAAAAAAATGTTTCCTTCAATGCAGAATCCCTGACCAATCTAGGGAAGTACACTCTGACTCTAAAAGCTGAGTTAAGTGACAACAACACCAAGACGTCCTATGGTGGCAAAGAGCTTCCGAGCTACGAGTACAAGTTCACAGTCAAAGGCAAAGAGACTTTATGTGACCAATATGGAAGTGGTTTCATTTTCTTCCACAATCTGTCAGGCAGACACATTTGGTGTTTTTATCCTTTTAGAGGGAAATGCAGAGAACTTTACTATTGGTCCACTGAACACCTCTCTGCGCATCGGAGTGCCGTTCAGCATTCCCACGCAGATGACCGATTCTTACGGGCACCCCACAAAACCTCCGCCAAATCTCCAGCCTGTTCTTGAATGCAGGTGAGTCGCTCTTGAATGTATTTATATTTACATGATTTCAGACTGTATATTTAGTCTGATTTTTTTTTTCTTGTTTTATTTGTGCTTGTTCAGTGATCTGGAAGTGAGTTTTGAGACAACGAGTGCCAGTGGGAACAGCTTTACCATCAAAGGTGTCAAAGTCATAGGGAAAGTCCAGAATTATCAACACTCCAGGGTAATATAGAAATAATCTCCATTCCTGTTTGAAAGAAGAGCTAGTGGATGTTCAAAATATAGTAATACTCAAAAACATTTTTCTTTTTTTGCAGAGCTTCGATCTGAAAGTGACACTGCCAGGGTTGAAAAAACAAACCCAGACTATCAAGATCAGTCCCTTTCCTGGTAAGACTGCTTTTATTTATGAATTTATGAATTAAAGCTGAAGCATGTAACTTAAAAAATATATTTTTTGCATATTTATTAAAAGTGTCGCCATATCATGACAGCATTATATGAGACAGATAACCTGTGAAAGACTGTACATTTAACTTTGTACACTATAGTAAAATGACTTTCAAATATGAAAATCAATAAAACATAGTAATAAGTCACATCTGGAGACTGGCATCATGTAAAATAATTGAAAACGTCCAATTCTGCCTCTCTTTCTATTTCTGTTTCAGGCAATCCGCATTCCCTTCTTGTAAAACCGGAAGTAAAACCAGTGAAAGTGGAGAATGGAAACACAGTTAGTTTTACTGTTGAAGTTCACGATGAGGCTGGAAACATCACAGCCAACTCTAAGCAGATAGTTCGCTGCCAGGTACGAGATTTTGGTGTAAAAATAACAACAATTTGAGAATTACACTACAGGATAAATAACCTAAGTTAAGGTATATGACCACAGTGGTCATGATCTCAAAAATGGCAGGGGCTGTTTGTGGTCTAGTTCGCCTCAGTGCTCTTCTCTGGCTGCCATTTATGCTGAGATATCAATGCTATGCATCACCCCAGAGGAGCTAGGGTTAAAGTTGGGCAGAGATATAAAGTCAAAACGCTTCTAACCTACCCCTTTTTATACTAAGCCATACTACTTCAAAAATGTCATTATCCAGTGGCAACTTAAAGGCCCACGTTTCTTACACTTACATACATTTTCTGAATGTTTTGTGAGTAGTGAACATATATCTCTGCATGATTGGACTGTTATATGTTTTTTTATTTGGTTTTGTTTTGAGAAATAAACTATTGTTACTGTGTCTTAATTAACTTTTTTTAGATTCCAGGTCTTAAGTTGGTGGTGACAGACTGCAGCAGGACAGGAACCGGCCAGATTGTGACAGAGCCTATAAACCTGAAAATTGTCAATGGAGAGCCAAAAATGCTGCAAGCTGTATTTGACATGCCTGTAAGTTAAGAACAAATGTTCCACTGTTAAACTCTTGGATTACAGTCTTACTGTTTTCTGTTTCTTTTTGTTTTGGTTTCTAGAGTCAGAAACATATTGTAGCCATCACAACAGAGCTGAAAGTCATGCCAAGCTGTCGAGTCTCCCGGATGGAGCTTTTCTGTGAGGGGGAGGAAAGGCTGGAACTGACGAACGAGGAAACGATACAGTGGCAAGCTGGAGGGGTGCTGGAAAACCTCCTTTTTAAGCTCTATGATGAGTCTGGCCAGGAGGTGAAGGTCACTCCTGAAATAGCCTCCAACATCAAGGTGTGTTTGGGACTCATTATATAACATGTTGTTGCATGTACTGTGCATTTTAGTACGTTTTTGCTAATGTGACTTATTTTCTGGCCCCCTGAAGCTGATTTGATGCATCCTGGCTGTGTTTAAGGTTAACTGGACAGGAGACATTGATCAGAGAGCATTGATAATGAGAAGGCTGCCAGACATTCAAGTTTCCACAAAAGTCCAGGAAGAGCGATTCCACCAGGTCTCCTACCGGGACCACAGTGTGTCTTTCAGCTTTACTATTGTGTAGGTCAAAGGGTTTGTTAAACACATGAGGATATAGGAAGTCATTTAAATAAATTTAGGTGATATCAGAATTTAAAGTTTCTTGTAAAAGTATTTGCTGCCTTTGTAATTCTTTACATTTTGTCATATTAAAAATACAAACTTTATTGTACTTTATTTTAATCTGAGGCTATAAACTGGGAAAAAAAAACATTGTCGATAATTTTTTGGCCAAAAAAAGAGATTGGTTTGCATTTCTGTTCATGTGTTGTTCAAAGGCCTTGTCCAGATGAACCAGCACGACTGAAGGCAACTGTTCCTGAGAACACGGTGAAACTCGGTGAAACTGTCACTGGACCCATAAGTGAGCTTGCCCATGATCACTCAAAACAAATATATATTTTTTTATATTTAGAGTTTTATGAAATGTGGTTCTTAATATCTTTCACCATGCAGAGTTGATGCTTGTGGACCAGTACGACAATGTCACCAATAGGCTGACCTCTGATTGTGTGACGTCAATGGCTGTGGAAGCTGAGGGCCTCGATAAATCGAACATCGCATTCTTATGGGAGGTAGAGACACAAAATTAATATTTTTAGATGGTTGTAAATTTAAATACTGCTATCAAACCTATTTAAGTCCGTGTTTTATTTGATTATTACATTTTTGTAGTGCAGGAGCTCCATTTAATCTGAAAAAAACAAAAAATCCAACTGTTCCTACATTGGATGTCAACATTTTTCTTCCTAATTTTCTAGTTTATGCAAACGTATAAATGTTAAATGTTTTATGCCCAAAATATCAGTTTTCCAATATTAAGTGACTATTAAGTCAGCCACTTAATATTGGAAGTAAAGGAGTAAGTGTGTGTGCATGGTTGTCTGTTCTGAGTATCTCCATGTTGTCTTATTATGAACTATTGACCTGTGCAGGGTGGGCCCTGCCTCTCCCCCAATGAACACTGGAGATAAGTGTGGTGGCAAACAATTACTAAGTAACCAGACTCATGTCAGCAAAGCTTTTATGAGCAATGTTTAATCCTGTACACAGGGAGGACATATATATACACATACAGAGGAGCAGGTAAGGTCTGGTTCTGCTAGCTTCTCACCCAAATATACTCATACAGTATCGTGAAGCAGCAGGAGATTGGTTATTTGGGCTTAGGCACTCCTCTCTCATTGCTGTTTTTCACCTAGAGCTTATCAGAATCTAAACTATCCTCCTAGACTCAAAGCTTCCTTTCTAAACTCAGGGCCAAAACGCCAGACCATCTGTGCTGAACTTCAAAAAATTCTGGGTGTATAGCAGGCCATACTTAAACTTTATATCTCTGTCTTAGAAAAAACTCACAAATAATTGTGTTAAAAAAAGGCACACAGGAATTCAAAAGTCAAGTTACTTAAATAACAATTTTTAATTTTGGAAGCACATATTTTATTTGTGAACATGTTGCTTTATTGTATGCCTGTAAAAAGTCCCCAACCAGTGTTTCACCCTTTTTACAGATTAATCATGAGCAACAAATGTATGTATTTTTGACAAGAAAAATACTCCAAAGTAAGTGGAACCTGTCTTAGTATGACAGAGATGCGAAAAAGTAGAAGCTTTTTCCAGGAGAACTGAGAAAAGGCAAAAAAGAAATGCTTTCTACAAGCATTAAAAAATAATAAAAATGACTGCAGTATATTTGAATGAGAAAATATTTCAAATACAATTACAAAACCTCAAAAGAACACTAAAACAACAAAAACCTTTCAAAATAACAGACACAGTAGGATCATTTTAGTTTTAAACAAATATATAATTAAAATGTACAAAATTCTTTGTTACAAGAGAAGATTCGTTTGAACCTCTCTGTATGTGTTTATTTTTAAGGCGACCAGCAGTTCTCTTGCAGTCTCTGGAATTCGTTTCAACTCGGGGCCTCTGGGGACCAGAGACGTTTGCTTCAGCTATGGCGACTACACAGAACATATCAACTTTAAAGTGACGGCCGGAATCCCCGCCAAGCTTAAACTCCTCAGTGGGCCTGAGATGGTAAAACTAAAACTAACTTATCACACAATTGTTGGTTTGCAACTTAAATAAAAGCCTGCATCTTTTTGTCTTTTACTTGTCGGTAGCCTTTGCAGATCTTGAATGGTACAGGTATTTCCACGCCATTCGTCGTGCAGTTGTGTGATGAGTGGGGAAACCCTTCCCCAGACCAGAGAGTAGTGGTGGAGACAAGAGCTTCACCCTCAACAGTAAAGGTGAGCTGGAAAGCCAGTAAATAACATCAGTCTGTATCTGTCACATTTTTAAAAATAGAGATGCAAAGAATGATGCTGTTGAACATTGTGTTGACAGGTGACGACATCTGTCACTTCTCAACCTGTGGACGCAGAAGGAAAAGCAGCCTTTACAGTTGTTAATGTGAAAGGGTTAAAGTAAGTCTTGACATACTAAAAAAAAATAAATGTCTCATTGTGTATTATGAAAACTACAAATTTTGAGATTTTATTTTGGGAAATGCCTTTGAAGTGAGTGTGATCCAATGTCTACTTCACGTTCTGCTCTCTTCTTCCACTAGGGGATACTATCAACTCGAATTTGTAGGGTGCTTTAACAGGAAACCCATCCCTGGTTCACATGTGAACTTCAATGTCATCCCTGATCCCAACAAACCCGTCACACTTTCAGTAAACTACGACACCAGTGCCAGGTTTCTAGCTGGAGACACATTCCCTGGTTTGTATTTCTCCATATCCTTTAATTAAACTCTTCAGGATTATTTAGTGAGAAATAATCCCACAGAAATCCAGTGAAGTGGAGTCTCAGCTGTGTGTGTGTGTTTGCGTTTTAGTTTTCTCTGTGGCCGTGGTGTCTGATGCAGGGAGTAGGATGACAGCTTTTAAGTCTGCTGATTTGTCCATGTGGTATTGGAGGGGAGAGTCATTGCCACGTCCAGATTCAGTGAGTTGACTATAAATAAGAGAGGCAATGTAACAAATTGCTGTGAAGTTACTTAAAAATTCTGTTGTTTCCATAATTTTCACAAATAAAAAAATCTAAAATTGTGGCGTAAGCCTTTGATCAGCCCCCATTATTATGATATCCTAAATAAAGTGCAGACAGTTGCTTAAGAAATGGACTTATGGGGCAATGAAGTACACTTGATTAAATTACTTGTAAGTAATTTAATCTTGGTATACATGAAGATGTTCTGTGAGGTTTCAGAAGCTTCCCAGAGTACAAAAATGACAAAATAGAATCATAGAGACCAATAGCACATGGTTGGTAGGTTTAATTGGAATGACCCAGTCAAAAGTCGAGACCAAGCATGTTTTCAGATTTTTATTTAGGAAATAAAATTATTAACAATTCTTCTGATTTTTACATTTAGGTTGGATTGTGTTGGTGGGTCATAAAAATAACTAATAAAATTCATCAATGTTTGTTGTTTTATTGTGACAATCTATATAAATTCACAAGGCATCCAACTGTTCCTCATCTGCAGGCCACTTTGCTGACGTGCAGTAAACCAATGGAGAATGAGAACAAGTGCTGTTATTATTTTAGGTAACTTGTCTGTAATGTTTGTGTTGTTGAGTGGATTTAAGCAAAGCAATGATTTTTTTTCTGTTTGCTAAAGCATTGCTGGCATGTGTGTATGATAGTTGTTGAATAATGAGCCACAGTTCTTTAAATAATTTGGTGCTTTTACAATTTCTTGCATGTTTTTTTGTTTTAAAAACTACCATTTTCTTCCAACAAGACAGTTAATGAATCCTTCAAATCGTGTAAAAAAATTGTCATTATGGTTTGTTTCACTGCAGAGATAAAAAAATCCCACAAAGTATTGGAGTGTACACCATACAGTTCTCCCTGCGGATTGAAAAAACAGAAGTCTTGTTCAGTAATCAGGTTGGTTTACATATGTTTGTAATGCATTATGATGCAAATGCTTTGGGGGTTTTTTTATTAACAAAATTCAGCTGGCAAACACAGCCACATTCAAATAATGGTGTTCTTGGTAGAAAAAATAAATCCTCTAAAGCTAGGTGATTTGTTTTGGCAGCTGTGACTCAACATTCACTCAACTTTTCAGAATCCTTTAAAAATGCTCCGTATATTCCCAACAAGATGTTGTTTATTAAGATTATTTTCCATCCCATAGATCAACATAAATGTCGTGGCTAATCAACCTGTCAAGCTAGGACCTGAATGTCAGCCACAAACTGCAGTTGTTTCCTACAGCAGAGACATCGCCAACCGAACTTTAGTTGAGAACATGACTCTGAAGATTATGGTGAGCTTCAGTCCTTCAAACTACATTTTTAAAGCAGAATTTGTTGAAAGATATAACACTGATTTCTTTTAATTAATTTAGGATCAGTATGGTAATCCAGCTGGGCAGAACCTGAACGGCAAGGTGTTGGTCTCCATAAAGTGTCCTGATGGGGAGCAAAGCAGAAACCTCCCTCTGCTTGAAGAGATCAGCTCTATTCAAATAAACCTAAAAGATGGAAGCACCCACATCAAAGTGAGTAACATTCCTCATCAGTGATGTTATTATGAAGTCATTATGAAGAACATTATGTCACATTAACAGTAACAACTCTTGCCAGAGGCTGGCGATCAGGGAGAACAGTCCTGGAGAGAACGGAAGAAGATACATTCTCATTTTCAAACCTGAAGTGGCGATGCCTCCTACGTCTCTGAGTCCTTTTGAACTTCCCTTCCATTTTTACAACGGTACATTGTTTAAATGATTGTTAACAACGGAGCTGTCCTACTAATATGCAAGAGATTTATGGATCTCTTGGGGCTGTAGAGTCAATTTCATGGAATAAAAATGCGTTGGGAACAAACCAAAAGATTCTTCATGTTGACAGAAGTTCAGTAATTTCTTACTAAATTCTCCTATGAACATAAACAAGGGAGACATTCATCATTCCTCAAATACTGCAAATCAATTTGAAAGTTAGGTCTTCCATTAGTGTAGAATAAGTTACAAATACCTTTTATTTTTCCTCAGTTGGGAAATTTTGCCTTCAATAAAGTAAAAGGCAAGTCAAAGCAAGTAGATTTACACAAAAATAAATTACAAAAACAGAAGTAATAATGAACAGATTATTTACAAGAAGTGAAAAGACCAGACAGTTAGGTTGGGATCAGAAATTTGTCCTGAAATCTGATCAGGCAAAAACAAAACCAGCTTTAAAAATGGGTAGTACTGCTCTTGTTAATGTTCATCTTTATTTTCACATTTTAGACTCTGAAAACCAACGAAAAGTGTCTGAACTGACGAAGAAAAAGGATGAGCTGACCATTAATTATGAGAAATTCAACGAAAAATGTTCCACGCTTGCCAGACTTCGTGAATTGCTTACTAGTGAGATTTCTTTTTTTGACCTCTACCTGTGATCTCTTTCAGAGATTCTAACATTATGCATTTAAAAGGGATTCAGTGTTAAAACCTGAGAAGTTCTCAACTTAATGCATAAAACCACTTTCCCAGCTTTTTTTGTCTCTATTTGTTGCTGCAAAACATTAAAACATTTTCCTTCCACAAGAAAACGTCTTGGATGCCAACAGAAAAGAGGAAGCCCTCAAAAAAGTGCTGGAAGAAAGCAGAATACCAGTTTTGCAACTTTCATCTGTAAGATTTGCATTTTTTTTCTTCTCTTTAAATCTTAATCTTGTGGATTAGCATTTCTACTCTTAACTCTTTGTAGATCCAAAATATTGACAGCTTACTCCGAGAAAAGACTGCTGAAAAGGAAAAGATAGAGATGACTCGCAGGAGAGTGTTTCCTCTGCCTAACTGCAGTGGACCAGATATCCTTGGGAAGGTGATGGAATCTTTTAAAATAATTTTCTTTTTTATTCAGGAGCCAGGTGTCTAAATCATCTGATGTTTTGGTTGCAGGTGGGTCACCTTGCACATATTAGCGATGAGGACGCTGCCTGGGTCATCTCGTGGCACCTGTCTTCAGAAATGGACTGCGTCATCACCAAGACGACAGCAGAAGCTCAGAGGATCTTCCGTAACGAACATGGCAGGCAGCAAGTCATGGCCCTCGACAGCATTTATGTGCATCCAGGAAGCAGGTAAAGCAACAGTTCTACAGTAGTTTCAATGTTATCACTTCCAGGTTATGTTAGGGAAAGGTTAAACTGAATCTCAGTTCAGTTTAACTGAGTTGAAATGATTTCATTATTCCTGAATATCCGTTCTTTTCTGTTTGGAAAAGTATTCAATTTCCTGCAGTTCTGCATCAGTATAGGAAAAATGTAATAAATTTAAGAGAATATTTGTTGTTTCCAGCCTTGGTTCCCTCCATTACGTCAGTTTCTGACCATCCGTTCATTTCTCTTCCCAATTTCATCCATATTATCCATTCATCCAGTTGTCTAGCAATCATTTTGCTCATCGATCCATCCATTTATCCCTTTTTGTCCACTGTCCATCCATATGTACAACTATCAATCTATCATTATTTAATTCATCTTGGCTATTTGGCCATCATTCATTTTTTATCTGTCCCACATTTTCTCTGTCCACTATCCTTTCTCCATTTTTCTACCTATTCCTGTTTATCCACCATTTTTTGTCCATCAATCCCTCCATCTGTTTAACATCCTCCTGTTTATTCATCCCTTCTTTGTGTGTTCAGTTCATCCATCAACCCATCCTGGTTTGTTAACCAGTTCAAGCATCTGTTTGTCAAATTTTCCATCTATTACTTAGTTTCTGAGGTTTTGTAGGTTTAATGTGTAAATCCTGTATTGTGAAAACTCATATGAATTTATAGTGTTTTTCTGCATTTACACTTTAAAAAGGGACCAAAAGAGAATTGAGAACTCTAAGGCATCCAGTAGAAATTCTTTACAAGTGGAGAAATTTGCTTTAATTATGATACTTGGCCCTGTTTTATTTCTTGTAGACATCTACCTCACATAAAACAAGGCCGTGAACTGTTCATTCCAGTTGGGAACCCGCTCTACGCAAGGAACTTGCTGATTTATACCACTGAAGAGGAGAGCTGTGAGCTTGGTGAGCTGGAATATGCTGATTTCTCTTCTTTTTTATAATTGTTTTGCCCCCATTGGTTTTTACCAGGAGTTTGTAGCTTCTGTAGATTTTTAAATGTTGTCCAGGTCCAATCGTCTGCTGTTAAAGTAAGGTCTTGGGTAAATAATTCCCCCTGAAATCCAAACACACAGAAGATTCCTCCTCAGGAGCATCTGTCACTAGCTGTGTTTCCATTACAATTGGGTCCAAATCTTTGTCTTGATTCTTGTAATGTTGTTTTGGGAAAAGTATCAACAATTTTACAGAATAGCAATGCTTTTAACACGTTCGAATGATGTACAACGTTTTATAAAATGTGTGATTTATTGAAAGCTTTGGTGGAATCAGCTGCCAGGGTCAGCTTGTCGTCTTTCATCTGATTAAAACCATTTGAGGATTTTTTTTTATTGTTTAATTTTAATCTAAAAAGCAGTTGGTATGTGAAAGTTTTCCTCATGTTTCCTTTCCAGTGTTTAAAAATATCCTTGGTAACACTATTCTGATGGATGACATAGAGTCTGCCACCAATTACAGGAAGGCGGTGAGTGAATCTCTCTGACAGATGATGGTACCATGCTAACCTCCATAGGGCTTCTTTATCCCGTAAGTGACTTCCTGTTCACAGGTTATTCAGAACGGAAACTATTGTCCCACCATATTGACCCGGGATGGGAACAGGCTCCACTCCAGTGGCAAGTTCGGGGGTGCACAGAACAAAGCACCACAATGGGACGTAGTGAAGAAGTTTGGAGCCCCTCTACCTCAACGCTATGACACAGTTCAGAAGGAGATAGGTGATAGATCTTACACTCCCTTAATGAACTTTTTTGTGACTGCTCAGTCAGATTATGCGCATTATATTGTTATTTTTGTTGTTGGATAGAGTTGCTCATTCAATATCGATCAACTTTGGAGAAGAAAAAAAATGAGGATGATAAGCGTAATAATACGATACAGAAGCTTCGTGAAATTCAACAAGAAGTGGAGAAAACTAAGAAGGAGCTTGAGGAGATTGAAAGGCAGCTTGGTAAGATTGTTTTTACAGAAGCACTCCATAAAATGGACCATGCTTTCCACATTTCCTGTTTTCATACTTAGTACAACTTTTCCACAACTTACCAGATATGGTATTTTACCTGAAGCCTTTCTGGAACTTACCAGATTACTATCTGTTTGTTTGTTTTTTACTAAACCTAAGAATTTTCTTCAATAGAACTACCCAAACACTTTTTTAAACTTAACATGTAATTTTCTAGACCAGGCTCTTTTTTTTTAACTTAACAGGTTCTCTACTTAAATCTAAATGATTTAAGTTCCCTGGAACACACAAGATGCTTTTCCAAAACTCTCAATGGCCTTACCTGGTGCTAATCTGAACTTTCATAGAATTTAACAGGTACTTTCTGGAACTTTTATTGGACCTACAAGGTATTTTATGGGGCTCCATTGAAACCTGCCAGGTGCCTCACAGCTACTTTCCTGGTAATTTAATGGAGGTTATCTTAAAGCAGGTCTTATTCCTTTGATTTATTTGATACGTTCAGCAACCTGTGTTATGATTTAGCAGGACATTTCTTGGTACTTAAAATGTACATTTTGGAACTTGTGTTGTAGATGAGTAAGTAAGAAAGTCGGTCCAGAGAAAAGGTTTCAGAAATTTAAGCTTTAAGTTAACTTTAGTGTTATCATTTTACCCCTTGTTTGATATAGATTTTTTTTTCACTGATTGTTCTGATATTGTTTTTTTTCTCCTACAGCATCAGTGAGATCAGGGAAACGAGGACCTGAAGACATTTCTGAGCCTTCTGGCCTCATGATAAAACGCCCAAGACAAAGATCCAGGGATACGCCAGAGACATTTTAGCTCAACTTGTGATTTTGTTGTTTTTCTGTATTTTTTTATTTTATTTTTTTTTTAAATCTGTTTTGAATGTTTTAAGTTTACAACTTCTAAAGTAAATTTACTTGGAAGACAGGCACATTTCAGTGAAGTCATTGTTTCTAAAAAATAAACTGTTTCCAAATTTTGTTTTTATTTGTGTACCATTTTTTCAAGTTGGCATTCATTATTTAGAAGTGCAAAACCTAAATGCACATCTCATGCACATGTTGTTTCATATGTTAAAATGAAATAGTCATTAATGGTGTTTTTATACATCCCAAAATATCTGGATCTATTTTTCTTTTTTGTGTAAAAGAGAGATGTCTGTGAAAGTGAAAAATAGCCGTCAGTGTTGATGTCTCAAAAACTTAAGACCAGCAGAGGATCCTGGATGACGAGTCGGGTTTCCAAACTGCTGGTAGTTGCTGCTAATTATTATTTGAGGAAACTGCTGATTTAAAAACACAAAATGAAATACAGTAGAGATGTCGACTAGATTTTTGTGAACTAATTGCATGTACATCATTTTTTAATTTTCAGATTTAAATAGGCTTGTAATATATTTTTTTCATTTTCCAGTCTTTTTCCTTTTAAGTTGTTTTTTCATCGGTTTAGAATTGATGTATTTAAGTTTAAAATCTAATAGAGTTAAGTCCTGAATAGTTGCTTCCATTTTTTTTGCATAGAGCCATTATAGTCCATCCATCCATAAACCCAGCTCTAGAGTTTCATTATAACCAACTTGTTTCTAATATTGAGGAGCCTCCTATTATTCATATATTTTCTCTCCAGCAATTCTTGTCTGATTTGTGAACATTTAAAACAAGGCTCACTTTGTATCACTCCTGTGGTTCTACATTCAGTGCACCAACGGGCCGTGTGAGACAAAGCAAAAGCTTACCTGTTTACCAAAAACAAATGCAGTTCCAGATAGTTTGAGGATGGGAAATTTCAACACCGTATGTGTTGTTGACAATCATGTATGAAGAAAATAAGTCAAATACTTTCATCTTCTTCTGTCCCCTGCTGACAATAAAGTTTAAAATAGTTATTTTAACAAAACAGCTATGTGAATTCAACTTGTATGAAATCTGAAACTTAGCCAAGAAGCTGATCAAACGTCCCACGTTTCTTTAACGCGACATGATAGGAGCAGACACTTCAGCCATGCGGGGCATGCTGCCCATCAAGATTTCACACCCTTGATAGCAGTTACTCCACCCATGTCATGAAATCAGAGCCAAAGATTTATAACAATTAAAAAAAACTGGTTGAATGTTTTTTCAAGATCAGAAAATGAAAGATAAATCTGGAACTGAAACAAACAGAAAAGTTGTTAAAAATATAAAGATGCAAGAAAAACAGTTTTACTTACTTCTCTTTTTTTACTTCTCTTTTATTTTTCAAGATTAAAATTTGAAATTTATTTTTGTCATTTGTTTTTTCAATCAATTTTATATATATATACGATAATTAAGGTCCTTTCTGGGCACCATTCATTAAGGCCATTGCTGTATTATTAACAAAACAAAAAAGCTTGCAAACAAGTAAGATCCAAAATGGGAAGTGATAAATTTTGTCAGACAAGTTAGAATTTTTCTTGTTTTGAAGTTTGTCATTTCCCTGTACTAATTGAACAAACATGCTTCCCACTGATTTCTAACCAGCTGGGATCTCCTTCCTCTATCTTGTATGAGCCAAAGTCATTGTAGTCAGTTAAAGCTCCATGTTATTACGAAGCACAGAAATGAGTTGAAGCCTACAGACAGCAGAAAGAAGAGCTCTGCACATCCCAGGTGGGTGTTTCTTAATTACAGTAGGCGTTTCTATGTTTAGTGGGTGGATTCTAACAGCAGAACTGTATTAACCACAATCTCTGAATCAGGAAATGGGCATTTCATAATAGAGATACTACATGCTCGAAGCCAGATAGAAAATAGTTTAATCTCCACCCGGATTTGATCAATAATGTGCTTTGGAACAGAGTTGAGAATAAATAAGTTTTTATGTTTTCTTCACCTTTGCATTAAGGCCAATCTCTAAACATCACGCAGTTTTACCGTTCTTGCAGTCTCAATGCAGTAAGGAAGACGAGATGATCCAAGTGAACGACTGCCGCTCTGAACAGATCTTCAAGAAAACTTTGAAATCCAACGGTTTGGACTTCAATGGCTTTGTGCAAGTTGTTCAAAAGGTAATAATAGCTCTTCATAGCTATTATTTTGGCAGTAGCCATTTGCTAAAATATGAATGCAATTGAAAATTTCTTGAGGGGAATTGTAGGACTGGCTTGGCACTTTTACTTATACTAGAATCATTTTGATGTGAAATTACTATTTAACAGTTAAAACAGCTTTTAATTCATTGCTATAAGATCTGAACCAAGTACTTTTTTGTTTTTTAAGAGAAATCGCTGATGCATGCAGATACTTGCCTTGGCGCCATTCTAGTAATTCAGGTCATGACAAGCTTGAACTGTGGCGCTTTTAGACACAAAGTCACAGTAAAGACATATAAAGTTTAAGTGTCACACTGTGTTTTCACCTTTTACGGTTTGGGATTCCTTAACATGTTTTTAGAATATGGGTTTAAAAAACACTTTTAAACTTATATTTATAAGTACTGTTGTCATACCACATAAAATTCCAACATGAGTGACCACTACTGACCTCAACCCAAATAAATGGCCAGAAGTTTTCATCCCACATCAGCGTCTGTTCTCCAAAATTCTTTAACTGGATCTTATATCTTTTGTTTTTGTCCCAACAGGAATTTTCTGTCCTTTCAAATGAGACATTTGTGTTGACCACAACTGACAGAATAATAGTGGATGCTGAGAAATTTGGTAAGAAAACCTGTTTATGAAACGGAGGAAGACACTAATTAGAACATGGAATATTATTCTTTCATTAATTTCAGAAAAACTGAAAGATGGCACCACCCTCTATCTGCTGCGAAAAATGGACCAAGTCCTGCCAGCTTCAACCGAGGAAGAGATAAACTTTGTTCCTCACTACAACACACTGATTGAAAGTGGGGCAAATGAGTACTTTATTGAGGGCCAGAAATCACTGCGTGGGTATTAATGTAGTCTAAGATGTGCTCATAATTTGGGAACAGGAAATGCAGCTTACAACCTTAACCATTTAGTGTCTGTCTTTTTTTTCAGCCTGTGCTCTTGCTGAGCTGGTGGACAATGCTCTTTCAGCCACAGCAAAAAACACTGAAGTCAAGGGTATAGAGATAAGGCTGGTTTGTTCTGCTTTATACTTTTAGAATTTTACAATAAAACATTTATTGGCAAAAATCTGGAATATTATGTATCAATTTTCCTTCCACCACACAATTATGAATTACTTTGTAGCGTCATCTAAAATCCCAATATAACACTCAATAGTTTGTGGTTACATTGAGACAAAATGTGTATAAGTTTTGTGTGAATGAAAACTTTCAAGCCACAATAAATTTTGTATTAACCAAAGTAGAAACCCCTGAATTCTGTTTTAATAATTCTGCATAACTTGTAGGGTTTTTTCCTTTCCTTTCTGGACAGCTTTTCAACAAAACATTTGGGAAACCTGCTATCATTGTCTTGGATAATGGATGTGGGATGACCTCCAAGCAGCTCAATAACTGGGCCATTTACAGACTCTCTAAGTTCACAAGGGAAAACAGCACATTTGAAAGGTTGTATTTTTTGTTGTTTTGAAAAACCTTCTGAAAAAATAAACTTTTCACCAATCTGCTTAAGAACCATCCATCCATTGTCTGCCTCTTATCCAGGGTCGGGTCGCAGGGGTAGCAGTTTCAGAACCCTGATATATTACTTATTTTTTATTTCATCTCATTTATGGTGAATTTTAGTGAAGGAGATGGATATGTTCGTCCTGATCCTGTACCTCGCAGTCTCAACAGTGACATTTCCTTTTTCGGAGTTGGAGGAAAACGAGCGGTTTTCCACATGGGGAATGCTGTCAGAGTAAGTCCATTAGCATTTTAAAGTCATTTCAGGGGAGGAGTTAGGGAAATCACTTCCATTTTTACATTTTGTAGCATACAAAGTGCATGTGAGGAAATGCACTTTCCAAATAAATTACAAACTAGAAAGATTGTTGTATTAAATTTACATTAAAATAATTACAGATGGGGAAGTAACAGTTATTTTGTTGTAGATTTTTATATAAAATGAATTGGAGTGAAAAGTTTAGATTTTTTATTCAGAAAAAAAAAAACAGCACATGGCTAAGAAAAGAAATATACATGTTTTACAATTAACAGATGATCAGCAGACCTATAGGCTCTCCAGATGTTCATGAGCTGGTTCTATCGAAGGACGAATTCCAGAAAAAGGAGCAGAACAAAGAGGACGTTTACAGAAGCAAAATTCTAAACAGGATGGTGAGCGCTTTTACTTTTTCATATAAAAAAAACTGACTGGAAACGTTGAGGTGAACAGGACAACTTTTCCTTCTCTGGCAGCCTGGTGATGTCTCACACATAACAGATGATGAGCAATGTCTTCGTTCCATCATTGCTGAAGAAACTGGGAAAAAGAGCTTCACTGTGGTTGTCATCACAGGAATCTTTAAGGAGCACATCGATTACCTGAAAAATAACTTTAAGGAGTGGACCAGAGAGCTAGCGTGAGTTTACTCACCCACCTGATAAAAAGTCTAATGTGTGGGCCCTGGTCATAATCTTTCATTTTTTATGGGTTTCAGTCACATTTATCATTACTACATTCATGGGGTCAATGGAAACTGCAAAACAGACATTTCTCAAAAATCAGACAACCTCCCAAGAATTGACATTCTTGTAAGTTTGATCACAGTAATTCTTACCTGGTTTGACAACTTCTGTACATCTTTAAAATATTTTAATGTTCCATTTTCATTAAATTCATCAGGTGACTTTGTGGTCTTCCAAAACCTCACAAACGTTGAATCTCAGACAAGTGGAAGACGACATGCAGACTCTATTCATAAATGCAGCCAAAGACACATTTGAGTTTAGGGCCACCACTCCAGACAACGGCATTGTGGAGGGTGTCCTTCGATATCATCCGTTTCTCTATGACAGGGAGACCTACCCTGAAGATCCAAATGTTAATCAAGGTATTCACAGGTAACGTGGTTGATAATTCACTTGAGGAAAATGCATCTCAAGAGGATATTGTTTTTTGTTTTAGCGCCTGGTGAGGATGATGATAATAATGAAAGGGAGTCTGGAGACACAGGTCAGGCAAGAGGAAGGAGGGACATCTTTGAGTGTTTCTGGAATGGACGGCTCATCCCTTACACCACCATTCCTGGGTAAGTATTTTTTTGTTATGGGAATGATTTTCATTTTTAAGACTATGTTTCTAAATTATTTCCACACTGGGGGATATACAACAATTCGTTGACTTGTGGCTAAAAGGGTTTTGATATTTGATTAATGTCATGACAACAGCTTCAGCAGAACAAAATGGATCACTTTACTTTGGTTTGGAATAAAAAAAATGATAAAATCAATCATAAAACTAAACATAATCTTTAAAAAATTAGGAACAAATCATAAGTGGACACAACAACAAGGACTTAGCATAATTGAAGGTCCATAACTTAATTCAGATTCAGGAAAGTTTACAGTTTGCAAATGTTACAGGTTAAAGTTTTGCAGAAAATGAATTTGCAGTTTTCTTGGTTGTATTAAATAATACTATGATATAAATAATTTGTCAAACTGTTATATTTATGTCTATCAGTCTATAGCAAATCCATGTTATTGGGATACAATACCATTACATTTTAAATGTTTCTCGCTGAGACATGTATCTATTTGAGATATAAATCAATCCACATTAGAGAACAGATTATCAAGACAATGAAAAAAATCCCAATGATCAAGAATCAAAGTGTTAATCAAGCTTTATAGGTAAAATTATTCCATGATAACACTGCAAGAATATATGCATTTTAGTAATTTATTGACATATTTAATGAATTAATAGTCTACTTAACAGATTGTTTACACTTTTTATTCAGTATTTATTTATTTCATGGTACATTTATTTAATAATCTATTGGTTTATTTATTCATTTAATTTTGTCACTTCTTTTAACTGTTCACATTTGGGGATAAATGTCTCAAGTTATTATTCTGTGTTTTTTTTATTCTTGTGTTTTTTTATTTATTTATCTTTGTGTTCCAGATTTGGCTGGTGCCAAAAGAAAGGATCAAAATTACCAGCAGAGTGCTACAGCCGCTTTTCTGGGGTGCTTTTCACTGATGGCAAATTTCCTGTCAGTGCAACCAAGCTGAAATTCATGGAACTGGAAAAGCAATTGGAGCAACCGGGCACACATTTCACCCCTGCTTGTCCTGTTCAGGTAACCATCTGCATTATTGTCATACTATTTAATAGCAGAAACAGATTTTTACCATTCATTCAAGTGACCAACTGTTTCTGAATGTTTCACAGAAATCCCCAAGAAGAGGGGACATTCAGAAAGCGTTTACACAGTGGCTTCAAAACTGTCACGAGACGCTCGACAAACAGGTGAAGTTTATTGACTACAAAGAAACTGTGACACGACCAGAAGTGGAGACCAAGAAAAAGCAACAACCCTGGGCAGTTTTCTCCTCTATCGAGCAACATGGCAGAAGATACAATGCAGGGGACATTGTAAGTGCTTCCTAAATTTCATAGAATAGTAATGTAAAGAATAGAATAATTTATGTTCTTCATTGTAACATTTTTTCCATGCAGGTAAAGGTTCAGAAGGCATCACAAATTATTTATGGTACCGTGTTAAAATTCTTTCTGTATGGAGATCATAAAGGAGACGTGTTTGCCACAGGTGGAGAAGTGGAAATCAAACGTGTAAGGAAATAATCAATTATTTTTATGAGACTTACTGACTGAAGTACACAGATGCACCCATCATGGATAGATATTTCGATTCAATATGTTTATTTATGGGGTGTAAATAAACAAATGTCACGCTGAGCACATTGCAAGACAAACAGATAACTTTATGTAAAGAATCATCATTTTTATCAATCCAGTCAGTCAGACAGATAAAATGCAGTCAAATTCATTTAACTGAAACTTTCCTTTCTAAGAAAGCCATGCTGATAGAGGGGACGTTCATTGACCTTATTGCAATCCATCCTCCTGGCAGCAGACAGCATCAACAAGAAAAACCTCCAACATGATCTCGTTCAGTATGAGTGGCCGTTTGTTAAGACCAGTGGAAAACAGAGCAGATAAAAACAAAGAAGCAGTAGTCCACAAGTACTGAAATTTAACTTCTGTTGAGAGAAAAAACAAAAAAGAGTGTCAGAAGTAACATAATAATAACATAACACGTGAGCATGTGAGAGAGAATTGTCTTTTCACTTTATGTTTTGTGGCATCCTTCATATTGTAATAGTTTGCCAAATATTTTTAGTCCTCAACATGAACCTCAGCACAAAGAGAAATAACAATTCATACAGTTTTGCAAATCAGTTTTGTGACTTGCTTGAACTTATTTTCAAGATGTTAATGTTTTACAAATCTAATTTGTAGGAGCCTGAAGGACTTTACGAAGAGATCACCAAAGTCATACCCATTGCTAAGATTGACAGGACTGCCACAGATGAAAGCATCAAAAAACACATTGAGAATGAAAGGAAGAAGTAAGGCAAAAACTAAAGGAAAATTTACTTTTCCAAAGTGGATTTTTTTTGTATGGAATTTATTTTATTGAAACAAAAATGTATTTATGTTATTTCTTTATACTTTATCTTGTCTTACTAGGATGCAGCCTTCTCAAGTTCACAAAATTCTTCCTTAAAAAAGTAATTTCTTTTTTCCAGGGTCCCAGATTGCCTAAAAGTTGAATGGCCAGAAGGCAATGGCTTGCTTGAAAATGCTGTGTTGCCTGCTGGCACTCCGATAGGTAAAATATTGTGGTATCCACATGCATGTTTTTTCTTTTTTCCCTTAACATATTAAACAGAAAATGTAATTTTTAATTTGGCCTAAAAAGTCATGTGTAAAAAGTCATCTTCATTTGTGAAACTTCTTCTCAGGACCTATTAAAGTTGAAATTCTAAACAGTGATGGAGAACCCATCTCAACAAGGATTCGGTCAGGGACCCACGGGATGCAGCTGAATGTTTCACTCAAGGTGGTGTTTAATGGTAGGACTATCTGAATTTATAATAGAAAATAATATTCATTTTCACTACACTTGATGCTAAGTCAGTTCCTTATTAAAACAAAGTTTGCTATGCTGTAGAGTTTTAAAGACAAGAAGCAATGACAGTGCTGAGCCTTTAACTTTCCCTTAGCTCAGCTTGAATATCTTCAGTTTGGAAGTTCGGTTTTATACTTCTCTCTATGAAAGTGGGAACCCAAGTAATTTAAACAACTATAAGCCCTACAGGAGGGAAGAGAAGGAGAGAGGAGGGGAAAGGGAAAGAAGGATGGAGAAAAGTTTTGTGAGAAAACATTTTTGCGAGAAGTGTGGTTATGTTAAGCTTGTTCTCTGTATCTTATTCAGATAATAAAGCATTGTTTGTTTTTATGCAGGTGCTACAGAAGACATAGAGGTTCTTTCGCTTTTTGCCTCCCATATAGCTAAGGAAGGACATTGGTTCACAAGAATTGGTTTGTTTTGTTTTTTAGTTTTATATTATTGATAACCCATGGCACCAATTTTTATAATATTTTTTAACTCAAAGATTACTAATGACTCCTATGCTCTGCAGGAAACTTGCACAGGCTGGGGAAGTACACACTGACTCTAAATGCTGTGTTAAAGGACAACTTTACCATGGCCTACGGTGGCAGAGAGCTTCCAAAATACAAGCACGAGTTTAGAGTCAAAGGTAAAATTAATTTGTACTGCTAATTTATAAGAGACTAACTTTTGGTTTCCTTCAGATTTACGTCATTTCTGTCCCTTTAGAGGGAATTGCAGAGAGCTTTTCTATTGGGGAGTTGAGTTCCTCTGTATGTGTAGGAGTGCCATTTGACATTCCTCTGCACACGAAAGACTGTTATGACCACCCAACAAAAACTCCCGATATCAAACCTTCTCTTCAAAGCAGGTGGGTCATTAATCAGTATTTTGTTTATTAGTACATTCAATATTTATTTTTTATTCTGTCACTTTGTCTTCCCTTCATCCTTTAGTGGTCTGGAACTGGGTTATGAGTCGACAACTTGCAGTGGGGACTTGTTAACCATCCAAAGAGTCAAAGTCAAGGGAAAAGTCCCAAACTATGCCTCAGTCAAGGTAATTACCTTGTTGGGTGGACCTCACTGCAATAAGTTATCACACCCCAACACAGTGATGGTTCTTAAGGTTACAGAGAAAGAAAGGATTGTAATATCAGATGAGAAACAAGGAAAGTTACAAATGTGACTTTTTTCGAAAACTTTTTTTCATTCCTGCAGTATTTACAATATTATCGCCATTGCATGTTTGTCTAATATTGTGTATCCCAAGAAGACATAATCTGATATGTTTAAAACAATTGTCTCAGTTGTGTATTTCTTTGGTAAAGTAATATTTTTTATTTTTTTCAGACTTATGACCTGAAAGTGACACTGCCTGGGCTTAAACATGATACGCAGACCGTGAAAATCTCTCTTCATCCTGGTAAGACTGCTTTTACTAATAATTCATAGTCTCCTATCTGCATTATGGATACTTCATCTTTTTTGGTCTTGCTACATTGTTTGTGTCCTTAGATAAAAAGATCATACTCCATAAATAAAAGAAACTCTAATTCTCAGAAACACATAATTCCCTGAGATTTCTGTTTGCACTCCCTCTACAGTGCTTTATCTTTTCTGTCAAAGAATGAATCAATGGTTAAATTGAATATTAAAATCTTAGGAAATCCCCATTCACTTCTTGTGAAGCCAAAAACAAACCCAGTGGAAGTGGAGAATGGAAACCCGGTGAGTTTTAAGATTGAAGTCCATGATGTGGCTGGGAACATCACTCGCTTCTCCAAACTGAAAGTTCAGTGCCAGGTATGGACATATGCTGACAACCAAAAAGGTTACAGAAATTCTTCAGCTTTAGATTTACGTTTGCTGTTTGTCTTGTTTTTCAGATTCCTGGGCTCCCTTTGGTGACAACAGACTGCAGCGCAGGAAAAGCTGAGCTTGTGACAATGCCTGTAAAGCAAAAAATTGTCAATGGAGAGCCGCAAAAACTTAAAGCTAGATTTGAAATACCTGTAAGTTAAGGAAAAAATATTCCAGCAGTACACTCTCAGTTTCAGAGTTTTATCATATTTTTCTCTGCTTCTCGTTAGAGTCAGAAGCAGGTTGCACCAGAGACTAGGGAGCTGATTGTCATGCCCAGCAAGCAGATCTCGTGGATGGAGCTTTTCTCTCAGGGTGAGGAATTGCTGGTGTTGAAGAACAATGAAACGATAAAGTGGCAAGCCGGAGCAGTGCTGAAGAAGTTGCTTTATAAGCTGTATGATGAGGCTAGAAGAGAGTTCCCAATTACTGCTGAAATTGCCTCCAATATTGAGGTGTGTTAATAGATTGCTTATATTGTTATTTTTAAGGCCACTTCTTTTTTGTGTCTTTCTGTTCCCCTATTGTTGAATATATGCTTTCTGTCTGTTTAAGGTTACATGGGGAACAGATGTTAATCAGAAAGATCTGGTAAACGGCAGGCTGCCAGATCTACAGATTCCCACCCATGCGGATGAAGAACATCTCTACCAGGTCTCCTACCGGGAGAAGAATGTGTCTTTCTGCTTCAACATTGTGTAAGCTCAACTCTATGGTTGTGATGTTGTTTCTGAAAGAACTTCCATGCTTTAAGAACCATATTGAGGAGAATGTAAGTTGATATTGTTCCTGCTAAGTGTATGTATATTTTAGAGAGTAATTTGGGGATGTTAAAGGAGGCGTATTATGCAAAATTCCCATCTTGCACATTTTTGTACCTCCATTTGGGTCTCTACTGGTTCTACAAACAGCTCCAGTGCTTGAAAAAACCCACCCGGCTTGTTTTTGGCTATAAGTTAACGTTTTTTGGTGTCTGGCAAAGGAGCCGTTTCAAAAACCTTTTAATCAGAAAGCAAAGCCCCTCACCTAACAACCCCAGGCAAGCACCACCCTGCTCTATAATGGATCCTGGGAAAGACAAGTGCTTTGTTGTTGACTGTTGTTGACTTACTCATCCAGAAACCATTTTCTGTAATATTGTTGGTTGTGGTGGAGGCTCTTCTCCTGATAATTGTGCATCTGTTTGCAGCCATTTTCACATCCAAATGTAAATTTTGAGTTTGAGGCCTAGGCCAGCAGCAGCTCATTTGGATTTAAAATGACAAAAGTCCCTAAAACTCCTCATTCTGAAAGAGCTCAAAATACGTAGGACTGACCAAACTAAATTTTCATTATCTAAGAATGATTTTGTGCAAAAAATATAACTAACATGTTTTGTATGGTCTATGGACCTATCCTAATGTTCTCAAAGATTGTGTTTCCAACTTAGTTTTATTGAGCATAAATTTATTTTTTATGATGAAGTAGTGAAGACCTGCTGAGGAATGTGCACATTCCTATTAAATCAGAATCACTGCCATTGCCAACTGGTGCATTCTCTTAGTACTGAGAGTATAATTAGCAGAGTATTCTTATAGTAGGTATTTGTTCCATTTATCAATTGGATGTGAGTACTTTGTACTTTTCAGATAGTCCAGCTTTTCCCTTAAATTTGTGTTCGATTTTTTTCAAATGTACATCCTTATTTCGTTTTATAGACCTTTTCCTGGTGAACCAGCAGGGCTAAAAGCAACTCTGCCTGAAAACATCGTGAAACTTGGGGAAACCTTATCTGGAGACATCAGTAAGCTTAAACCTAATCATTTGAAATAAATAGTTTTACATTAAGTTTCACGTTTTGTGACTTTATTTCTTTCTCCTTTCACACAGAGTTGGAACTTGTGGACCAGTATCTTAATGTAACCAAGACGTTGACCTCCACCTGTGGGAAATCCTTTTCTGCAGAAGCCGAAGGTCTTGACAAATCAAGTATTGACTTCAAATGGAAAGTAAGAACACAGATGCTTGAATTAAAATTCAAACCAGGGTTTTACAAAATTAAAGTAAACATACAAGCTTAATGGTACAATCAGAATCAGAATTAATTTTTTAAATGCTTGGGATCATTTTTGTGGTGGAGAACCAAACTGAGCCCCACAACATGACCCTACCTCTATCATGCTTGGCATAGTGTTCGTAGGTTAGATTTTTCTTAGTTTGCTCTCTCTCTTTTTTTAATTTAATTTGTCCCTTAGTTATGTTTTTTTTTTATTATTTGTTCTGTATGGCTGCATGGATGTCCTTATGGTTTAGCTTCAATAAAATAGAAGGAAGCAGTTCACAAAGAGAACCAGATCAGATCAAAGCATAATCTCAAGCCAGGTTGTTGTCTATTATTCAATCAACTGTTATAATGCTGAATTTGAACAGAAAAAGTATGTAACTTTTTTCTGAAATAATTGTCCTCAATTAATGTGTTAATATTTTCTGTAAATGTGACGTTAATAAAGCCCCTCACTGTTTTTAGGAGAGCTGCAGTTGTATTGTGGCGATAGGAGTCCGTTTCGACTCAGGGTCTCCTGGACCCAGAGTGATTTCCTTCCGCTACAAAGATTATACAGAAAGTGTTGTCCTTGAAGTGACAGCAGGAGTTCCTTCCCAATTTAAACTGGTCAGCGGACTGGAGCAGGTAAAAAAAAATAGAAAAAAATGGTTAATAGTTTTATTGTTTGCTTTGAAAAATCTCTTTTCTTTTGATGTTGGCTGAACATTAGTGTAGTCAATTTATGTCTGTTGCAGAAAACTTTGAGATTTTATGGTATAGCAGAACATCATCACATTTCTCTGTGTTGGTCCTACAATAAACTTGTGTCTGTTCAGGGTATGCCAAGACTTTCACCTGCTTATGGATAAACAGCCTCCACCACATGATTTTAAACAGAAAATGAGCAGCTATCACAAACATATAATTTTTTTTTTATTTTTTTTTTGTGTTACTTAGCCCTTGCAGGTTTTGAATGGTCATGATATTCCCACACCATTCCTTCTCCAGCTGTGTGATGAGTGGGGAAATCCTTCTCCAGACAAGAACATGCATGTTGAGATAAAACCTTCTCCTGTGACACTAAAGGTTAGTTTGAAAAGATGTTCTTAAACACATTAAGCTATCTACAGTAACATAAACTGAAAATCCTTAAATAGAGCACTCTGCTGTTTTTATCAGTGTAATAAAATATCTTTGTATCAGCTGACAACAGAGGTTTTACCTTCCATGGACACAGAAGAGAAGACCTGTATCAAAGTTAATTGTGTAGAAGGATCAATGTAAGTCTTATAAACACATCTTATACCAGATTTGTTAACTTGATTTATACCAGATTTGTTAAATGCAGAAAAATCAAAACTTGTAGTATTTTCAAATCCTGCTGGACTTTATAAATAGCAGATATGTTGTATTGAGCTTGTCTCAGTACAAATATGGTATTCTGAATGATAAAGCTCTAACATTCAAACTAAACATTCAGTAACTGCAGAAGAAACTTAAATAAAAACTAGACTTTTAATTTGAAATTCTGGCCCTTTTAGGTGAAGAAAATGATTCTGCTACTTTTATGTCGCTGCTGGTTTCTAGTCATAATGTGCGCATGCTTGCTTCCTCCTAGTGGGTTTTTGAATGATTTAGAAATGTATGTCTCTCCTTGTAGACAAAACGTGATCTTACTATTACTATAGGCGTTAATGTTTGAAATTGTTCACAAAACAGTTTCTGTGCTGCTGTCGTTTCCAGAACCCCTGTCATAAACTCTCAATGGGTTCTTTATAGTTCGAGGTGAAGGTGGATTTGATGTATTAAATCCAGTATCCGCTTGCAAACCCAGCTTTGTTTACAAGCTGTGTCCATAATGAGCTCCTTGTCTTTAATAAAGACTGGTCATAACTTAATGTCTACTACCTAAATATCTCAGATTATTTTGTTGAAGTTTTCCCACACCTTTGAATTTGAACAGAATCACTGTTCATCACAAGTCCAACTGTTTTTACTGTTTCTGTCCACTAGAGGGTTTTATGCGCTGGAGTTTAAAGGTTACATAAAAGGTAAATCCATCCCTGGTCCATCAGTGAACCTCAGTCTCCTCCCTGATCCCAACAAACCTGTTAGACTTTCAGTGGACTTTGACAAAAATGCCAAGTTTTCTGCTGGAGGCAAATTTCCAGGTTTGTATTTCTTAGTCCTTGGCAGTCTCTTTGTTTATTTGTCATTTTAACAGTTCAGGAAATTTAGGTGAGCTGTGTATATGTTTCAGTTTTCTCAGTGACAGTGTTTTCTGAAGAAGGGAGTCCGATGACAACTTTTAAACCTGCAGATCTATCCATGTTGCTGTGGGAGGGGCCACCATCAATGCGTCCTACAATGGTAAACAACTAAATATCATCAAGAGAGACTGTTCTCAGTGTGTCTAATATTACTTTAATATTGCTCTTCTTTCGCCCTCATGCAGGTCACTGAGCTAAAATACAAAAAACCTGTTGTAGATGAGAGGAAGGACTATTATGAATTTAGGTGATGTACTTTACACATAATTTTTAATTGGTTTTCTTTCTTAATTGCCAAATTTGACAGTTGACACCTCTTATTTATTTACAATAAATCTGAAACTAGGACATAATTTCAAAACAGGCAGTTTTCAGTATCAAGTAAGCTGAATAGTGAACCTAAAGTGTAAAAGAAATATCACAAAACTGTTCTATAAAGTGAGAAAATTGCATTTGTGTTTTTCTACAGAGAAGAAGAAATCCCAACATGTGTTGGGGAGTACACTGTAGAGTTTTCTCTACAAACCAACAAAAAAGATCAACTTAGCAGTCAGGTTGGTTTGAATTTAATCAATCACAGTTTAAAGTCAAAAAGCATAAATAATTTTATAATTTAATTGTGTTTGTTCCTGTATTTAAAGGGTTAGTTCAGGCTTTTTGTAATTTTGTTACAGTATCTGTAATAACAGGCCTTTTGAAAATTTAATGCATCCAGCAGTGCTAAAGATGGCCTGTTCTTAAGTTTTCCAAATCTCAAATTTGTTATAGAATCACAATCGGGTGATCTGACAAATCAGTTAATGAGGTAGAGACATAGGAAATGTTTAATTCAAGGAAACATCTAGCATAACCATTCTGCTGAAATCGTTAATATCACTAGTCCCACTAATGTTTAATTGATCTAATACAGATGAAGTAACACCAGAAATCTGAACTAACCCTTTAACACGCTCAAGGCATGACCTGATTGCTCAAGGTTCACTTTAATAAATTTATTTTCAATTACATGTTTTAAAACTTCAGTTCAAATCCTTGGCTGACCTCTGGATTGTTTTCTGTCTCATAGATCAGTGTAACAGTTGTGGCCAACGAACCCGTCAAACTAGAACCCGACTATCAACAACAAACTCCAGTTGTTTTCTACTGCACAGACATCGCCAATCGAATCTTGGTTGAAAGCATGACTTTGAAGATAACAGTGAGCTCAAATACTCTTATGGCTTCAGATTTACTTGTTGCACTTCACAACTTTGTATTTCTAACTCTGTTTAAAGCTGTATTTGAAATGTGCAACTGACAAATTGACAGCTGTGAGTTTGTTTGATATATGTATATATATATATATATATATATATATATATATATATATATATATATATATATATATAAACTAAAAACCAGAGCGTTTGACCCA
>CAEFZX010022056.1:0-32608 GCA_903066825.1 Alfaro cultratus | reverse complement strand
CATTTCATTCGGGGGTGTTTTCTTTTTTGTTTGCTGCATTTTATTTGCTTTTTGTTTGCCGCATTTAATTTGTGCGCGTCTTTTTTTTGTTTGCATGTTTTCTCTTTTGCTGCGCATTTGCACCTGTCGGCCACCGTACAGACCGGTTTCCAAAGAAGACGCCCGGGCCGAAACCCGGAGCTCATTCTGAACCCTTTGCATTAGCTTTGAATAGAAATATCTGTCTGAGTTGCGTTGTATTATCTATCACTTACAGCCCGGGCGATTGCTGTATTTCTCAATACAAAGCTATTAGCGGTAGATAAACGCTTGCCAACCTGAGTTAATCGTTCTGGCTCTGAAAACGGCTCTCCCAAACAAAAGGTGTTTTGTTGCGCGCAGATGGAGGTTTGCCTACATTTAAAGAAAATGTGCATTTAGGGAAAGAATACTTCTCATATTTATGGATACTTGTGCCAAGCAAAAGCATAAATATACATTAGCAGATTGTGCTGCTGAGTTGGAAAGTGCTGGTGGTGATTTTAGCAAAATAGAGGGAAAAAGACAACATGCTGGGCTGCTGGGATGATACTGTTAGACCGATGCTCCCCCATGGGGTTTTCCTTCAGTCATATTCTATATAAATAAATAGTCAAATTATGTGTTAACCAGTTACATCTCAGAACAGGTCAGACTTGAGGCAGCAACAGAACGTGTTGTGAAACTTTGACTTTCACCATCAGGGGTCACTTCAGCCAATTAAAAGATACGGTTTAATTTATTTTGGCGCAACACAAGCACAAAATATCCAATCGCACAATGATGAACAAGTTCCTGGTAGCGATTGTTAGTAGACGTTTTATATTTAAACTGTCAGGAACTCAAGCTCTGTTTTCCAGGAATTAATTTTCCAGTTGATTGGACTGTCACCGTCTTGCTAGCCCAGACATGATTTACAATTTTCCTGATCATCAAGGGGAACGGTGATCATGAAAATTACAGGGCGAGAGGAAATTGCAGTACTGCACCACGACAGTGTCGCAATTTCTGGTTTCCGTAACATCCTGTCATTTCTCGATTTAGCAGACGCAGTAAGGGAGCCAGTATCAGAATGACAAACTCTTTGTGCTGTGGCTCAATCAAGAAGCGTCAGAGTTTCATCTCTCGGTTGAAGCCTTCGACGCAACCGTCCAACTGGCGCTCCGCTCCGGGACATTAGTCATGTTGAAATGTGTGTTTGAATGTGTTTAGACCGCTCACGTCTCCCTGGGTGGGAAAAAAAAAAAACGAACTCTCTGAGCATTACACCCCTGACATGGACTGGCAATGTCCCGCTGTCCTGTTGCCAAGCCGACTGCCAGTCAACTTTTCATGCTTCACCAACACCTCCAGTCATGGCCAAATTTTCTGACTAAACATTCAGTTTGCTATAGACATAAATATAACCCACTTTCTTTTGATTTCCAAACTTCTTGAATCCGACATCTAACATGAAAGTTTTACTTTGATCAGATCCACAGTAAAGCTCAGTCAAAAATAGATGGGAACTATTCCTGAAACAGGTTTTAATGCTCAGTTCCATTATTTTTTTTTTTTTTTTTTTTTTTGCGCCGTCGTTCATACTGCTAATTAAACACAACCGCATTGAGACTTCTGTGAACGTTTTATGTCCCCAAAGAGTCCCGCGTGCCAATTATGATGCCTATCTTCCATCAATGACATAAAAACTGGATAAAATGCAACATAACTGCAGACGCTTTGAAATCAATCAGATACATATTTGAATTAGTTTTGCATATTATCACATTCCTAAAATAATGGCCTGAAGTCATTTTTAATACCTAACTCACCTCCCCTTTTTGGCTAAAAGATCATTTCAGTAAAAAAAATATATATATATAATCACTTTGGGCAAAAAAAAAAAAAAAAAGGCCATTATTTTATGGAAGAGGCATAGATTGGATGTTTTTCCTTTTTCGGGGGGTGAAAAGATCGGAATTGGGCCGTACAGCCTGCGGTGAAAGAGTCGGATAAAGGTCACATCTGGGCAAAAAAAGTGACTTTGGTTCACATTTGACTGCTGTGTGAACGTAGCTTTATTGATAGAGGAGGACCAGTAGAAAAACTGCAGGCTCTACATGGATCTGCCTCCAGTTTCGACCTATCGCATTTGGTTACAGATCGTTACTGTGAAAAATACGGTGATGCAACAGAGTGAGAAACATCTCCCCCTTTAATATTTTTCAAAACACATGAAATTGTTCAATCTGGACTCGAAAACCTGGAGATCCACCGATCCGACTCTCTCTACCCAGTTTCAAAACGCTTCTTTCTTTGGTTGTTTTTTCAGTCTGACCTTCTGATTTGTGTTTTCGGTCAAACCTGTTAAAAAACAAAAAAATAAAAACATTTGTATAAAACCCCAAATTAAATAGATGTAATAGAAACTGTTATATTGTGTATCTAGTTCCTTAACAGAGGTCACAGTTTTTAATCCCACAGAAAACGAGTGGATTGCAGGACTGTCAGTACAGATGCATTAACTTGCAGTAAGTTTTTCTGAAGCCCTTTAAAATCTCTCTGCAATTACAAACTTTGTGCGTTATTCGCCCTCGGTAGAGAACTGCTTATAGATTATAACATTCTGTAGGTTTGAAGCGGTGAATTGTTACGCTGACGCTTACATTGTTTTGTCTGAACGTGGGTGACTTGGTGATAATTGCTCAAACGGACAGAAGCCTTGCTGCTCTCATCACAGAAATTACTGAAGGAAAGCTTTTTCTCTGTCTCTTTCCTTGATGTCTGCCCATCTCAGATTTGTTTGTCTGAGTCTTTTGAACATTATTCTCACAGTTATGTGGCAGGTCAGCATTTTGACCCCACCCTCAAAAAGGAGAAGACATTTTGGATTTAGGTTCTAGGGTAGATGTGGCCTGACAAGATCAACACTAGGTGCGCAAATTTTATTCCTGTGGCAAAACTGGGAGAAGAAGAAGAAATTAAACTCTCTCTGAAAGGTGAAAAATGGTTAAAAAATAGTTTAACAGAATAATTCAGGAATCTGGAAGTGGGATCATGTCTTGCTACAAACACTTAACCTCAGTTGGACACCATTCGCAATGAAAGTGTTGAGAACAAAACCATCATTCTCCAGAAATTCAGGCAGTAATAAAATGAAAGCCAAAGAAAAAAAAAACAAATTTTAATTAAATAGCACCCGACCTACACCTGACGCTGCTGGAAACTTAAACTGAACAGTGTCTGGAGGTTGTGGTTGCTTCTACACAAAAGAAACTTGTGGTTATTATTTACATGTTTTGTAGGTTTTTAAGTGTTTTTATTATTATTATTTGCTCACTTACTTCCATGAAGTTTCTGCTTACTAATAACTTCCCAATAACAAAGCTATTGATGCCACTTCCACCATTTTAAATCTTCAAGTTGGCAGTTCATTAACATGTGGGGTTAACTGAGAACACTGTAGTTGCTCAATATAAGTAATGATGAAATAAATCCTCAACTTGTTGCTTATTAATTGTGCATGCAGTTAGTAGGAAACACTAATACGCATATATTCTTGAGGCAAAATGGGACAAAAAAGAAACAACTCTCTCTCTGAAAAGTCAGAAATAACAAAAAAGTCTGTCAGAGTGATGCAGCACTCTGACATAAAAAATGGAAACTCGGTTATCGCCTCATAAGTTAGACACAATAAGCCGGCTTTTACAATCTTGATTATTGTTCCTGCAGGGGGCGGGGGATCTTAATGCAAAAACAAAAGTTTGCAGGTAGGGAAAGCTGTAAAAAGTAAACACAGTAAAGAATTCACTGCCGTCTGTAGGGACAACAAATCTATTTCATTGGCTCTGCGTAATGCCAGGCTTGGGATCTCATTGTGTTCTGGGAAGCTACCGTCGCTTTGATCAGTGCAGCATTATGGATACAGCTGGCTGCAACGCACTCTTAAAACACACGACCTGAAGAAGTGCTGCTTTATAACTTCTCAGCGTTCAGACTCGTCTCATGAAGTAAAGGTCACAGGTCATGGTCATGCTCTGGCGGCGGGACACAGCTTCTGCTGTCGTCCTTATCTCTTCTTGTAAAATCTCTGGGGGACAAACATCCTGAATGCCAGTCGATGTGTCACAGACAGAGAGCGTCTTTTTTTCCACCCCGGAGCTTGTGGGTTGCTTCGGATTGGCCATGAATGCAGCGGCAGGGGGATGCTTGCCCTCAGGTGGGAGGCTTGGTATCGGGCCACATAGCAATGGATGTTTGTCCAGAGGACTGCTTCCCGCGCCTCTGTCTCCTCACAGTCCTTGTTGTTGTTCCAGATGCTTGGCTCCACATCCAGGGAGAGGAGGAAAAATGAGCAGATTGAGGCCCACTTTCTGCATACCACCTTCCTTCTGCATGCGGATTTTTCTCCTTTGTTTTTACTCTGAGCAGATCAAACGGGCTACTTGTGCTAGCATGCGGCAGTTCTTGTCAGCTACATTGGACATAATGATGGGTTCGTCAGGAGGACGGTCAGCTGGTCTGTTTCTCCTCAAATATCAGCTAAAATATTGAAATCAAATCAGAATTTGATTTGATGAACTTCCTCTGAATGGCAGACGGTGAAAATAGAATTGTTTTCAATTTTAAATCATGAAAGAAATGTGTTTTTGTTCAGCTTTACAAGCCATACAAGGTTAGTTACTAAAATCAACCAATTGCTTTAAAGCTGCAGAATGTAACTTTGACAAAAATATGTTTTTCCCATATTTATTAAAACTGTCACCATGTTGTGACAGTATAATATGAAAAGTCTCTCTCCTCCACCTTCTAGCGCTACTATTGCGGTCTGTGAAAGAGCACAGCTCTCTGTCGAAAACAACCAATCGGAGCCAGTTATACGGTCTTAATGCTGTCAGTCATCCTCGGGTACGCGCTACTAAATTTGCTAATGGCAGAAAAACAACTTAAGGTCACAGGAAACCCGCTTACCTGCCGTCATCTGTGGCTATGCTAACTAGCCCTAATATTCGTGGCAGGCTATGTGGTGGAGCAAGAGGTAAGGTGTGAGCACGCGGGTGATTGACTGCACTAAGACCCTCCTCCCTGGCTCTGATTGGTTGTTTCTGACAGAGCAATGTATTTCTGCAGTCAGCACTCGAAGAAGGCAGTCTTTTGATTTCTTTTTTCATCGATTATTTGTCTTATATTAAATTGTCACAACATAATAATTTTAACAAATATGCACAAAAATAGTTTTTTTTTTTAATTTTTATAAAAATTACATACTGCAACTTTAATAGAACCTGTCTGGCAACGTGAAGGAGGCTAAATTAAAAATGAGTGAAAAGTGAAACCTTTTAGGTAAGATGTGCAACGTGTTGCGTCTGCTAACAGCAGCCAAGCCAGGAAGTTGGTAGTTTGATAATCGGGCGCTGGTTAGTTTCAAGACTTTTTTAACGTTTCATGATTATAGGATTGATTTTTTTCCCTTGCAAAAAAACACTTGAAGAAGATAGTCTGGCTGTCAGTCTTCAAGTTCAGCCACATCTATGCGTCGCCGTGGAGATGGTTTCCTCAGGGTGAAGTGCACTGTGTCTTATGACACCTCATCTGTCTGGAGATGTTTTTGTTCTCGGCTCTATTCATATTAAGACTACAGAGAGTCGGTTGTTCTGGATTTTATCAGTGTATTCAAACTGAAAGCAACACTTTTCAAGGATTTTGTGCTTCTCCTTCTCCTGAAATACCAATAACATACATTCAAATTTGTGGCTGTCACATTACAAAATGTGAAAAAGCTCCCAGGGTTATATATGCTTTTGCATATTTTTTCCAGGGTTTCGTCATAAAATTCTGACCTTCCTGCCTCGTCTGTGGGCTAAACCCCCCTCAGCCCCCCGGCTCATCCAGTGAGGTAAAAGTCCTTGAAAAGCTCCATGAATAAATCAGATTTTTTATACAGAAACCTACAAAGTGGAGTGGGCAAACTCTCTCGGGGATTCCTGCTCGTCTCAGCTGTGCTACGTGGAGATGTGCCGAATAATTGGCCCTTAGTTTTGTTTACAGGTTCCGCTAGCATTTCTGTTTCCTTCTTTCATGAGTAGAAACTGGAGTAAAAGCAGAACCTGAGGACGGTTCCCTCGAAGGTTCTGCGACGTTTAACTGCAGGATGCAACGGTGCGATGAGTGACACCAAATTACCGTGTCGCTCTGAGCCGAGCACAGAGTAGTGATTAATGAAATATGTCAGGGTTTTTTTTTTTATTAAGTTGTGTTAGCGGCTGACTGATTCTCGGTTTGAGCGACGCAGCTGCTGCTATGTCGAGGGGAAGACCTAAATCATTGATGAAAGATTTCTACGACTGATTGTATTAAAGTCTACAGACAATCTTGCTACAACGACCAAAAGATTGGACTTTCACTTAAAGTAGGGATGCCTCTTGAGAGCCAAAATTTGTGGAATTGACACCAACTAAGTCACCGGTTGTCATTATTGAAGATAAACCAATTTGCACAGAGAATAACCTACTGTAGTCTTTGGATATCCACTGACCTACAATTCAAAACCATTCTGTTCAGTCATGTTTAGTACAAACACAACTCAAACTAATACAAACGAAGTTGGAAATTGTCTGTCTGAAGTCGCAAGTCTAAGCTGACCTTTACTGAATTGTCTTGAGATTTTATGTGACGTATTCTCAGTGGGTAGTGCCAAATTGTCAAATGGAAGAAAAGGAATGTGTGTTTTTCAAAAAAATGCAATAATATAAATATGGAAAAAGGGGAAGTGTGTTCAGCCTCTCTGAATCAATAGCCTGTTTTACAATGTGATTATTCATAAATCATGAGCGGTGACCTCATATGATGTGAGAACTACTCATAAAGTCTGTCATAAATTTCCCCCCCTACATTTTGTTGACCAAGAGAATGATAGATTTTGAGATGGGATATCTGACCTTCTTAATTCCCTCATCAGAAATGACTTGAGATTTATTAATCCTTTTAAATGCTGCTATTGGCCGGTCAGACACGCCATATGTTTTCACTTCATCGCTTTCTCAGCGGGCCGACTTCTTCTCCCATTGCCTTTAAGAAAAAAATGAAAATACACATGGACGACCATAAATCGCCTTAATCTTACAAGAAGACTGTAAGCTGAATCAGCTCCTGTCTGTTAACATTTGTTTTCAGATTTTCTTTTGAATTTAGACTGGGCAATTTTAATACGTGAACCATTTCATTGTAGTTCTTTCTGCAGGAAGCTGAACCTCAAACTTCATGTCAACTCTAACCAAGGACCCTGCTCATCCTGAAGGGACCTACAGCATGTGGTTTTCTCTTCGCCATCAGTCTTTGTCATCCTGATTGCTGTATTATCAGTTTCTCTGAGTTATTGGTGGTAGACAGAAAGTCCACATCGGCAGGCCAATGCTGCCAAACGACTTAAATGCTATCATTGAAGCATATTGTAGAAAGTCCTGTAAGATTTTACTTCCTTAGACATCTTGTCCTTCAACGATCATTGAGTGGAATAAAGAGCTATATTATGACATACATTAATTTCACTTCTGTAGACAAGTTGACATAGAAACGGTTGTCTTTTACACATGGATAAATTCAGAGTTACGACCAACCAGCTAAAGCCATTTAGCATTATCACACTGTCTTTATTCTTAATGCATAATTGAGGTATAAATCGGTTAACATGATTTGTGTTATAGGCTCAAAAGAACATAAATATCCTAGGTTTATGTTGACGTTGCTCAATCTTTGAAAAGCGTGACTAGACTCAGCCTTTACTCTCCTATGAGTAGCAGCAGGTGTAACTCTCTCACTCCTGGTACAAATGATGAAGGAACTACTATGCAAAATAGCCCAAGCGCCTCAGGCCCTTCACCTGATACCCTGCAGAACTCCAGTCATCACTGAATAAGAGGTTTTCACCTATCTTTGCTGTCAGGGGGAAAATACCAAATATCAAGTAGTTATTCACCAACTATTAAACATATTTTGTTTGCATTAATGGTTGTTACATTGACTGCAGCGATCAACTGTTCCACAGAGTGATTGCTGTTGTTAAATTGAAAGCAATGGGGAAAAATGACTCGTTTAAGTGTTTGTCTTTGTCCACCCGACTCGCCAGGATAAATCCTTTGGTTAAGCACTGAGCATAATGTATTCAAGTTGTTGAAGGATTCACATGACAGATTGTGGAAAATAATGTGAGAAGTCTTGGGAGACACTCGGCAAAACAATTAATCCAAGTGCCTTAATAACGGCTATTTTTCACTTTTTAATCTGCTGTCCTCCATCAGTGCTCGACAGACGGTAAGCGGAACCTTGTGGTTTCGTTAAAGAAATATTTTGTTACCTAAAATGGTAATCTAATTCTCTCAGCCATTACCGAGGCACGGATCAACCGTTATGTCACTCCCCAACACATGTAAATGTAACTTGTTCGGAGCCGAGCGCACCTTTAATCAATTACATGCTCTTACAAACATGAGCTTTTGTGTGGCCAAACACAACCTGTTCTCACCTGCTCAGTGCCAGGATGAACCATTAGACTGATGAGGTATTCCTCGACGGGACGTTTCTCCGTCTACGGTTTGTGTTTTATTGGTATTCCAGAAGTGGACGGCAGCACCACCGGGCTGACGAAAGAGAGCAACAAGATGATGGATGATGGAAATTTAAGAGGCCTCATGGGCAGGCCACTGAAGAGTAGAAAAACAAGAGCTCTCTTATTTATTCCTCTTGTCAGGTTAGAATAAGAGTCGCTGTGAGAACAGCTTGGTAACAGAACCTCTTTGTTCACCTACACGGATAATTTCAGGTGAATTATTTGTGGGTTAGTTGTTTTTTTTTTTTCTTTTTCCTCTGGACCTCATAAGGGTTTTGTTCAGAAAGATCCAGAACAAAATCATTACGTGGTTCAGACAGACACCGATACGAGCTCTGATGTTCTCCGACGTTCCTCCTCTTCGTCCCTGATGAGGAGAAAAAGGACCATCAAAGAACTCTTTAAAGTTTCCAGAAAGGTCTATTTAAACGCACGTTAAACAATCGATGCGGTCTGTTTAGCTGATTCCGCTGTCGTCCCAGAGTAAATGTCACTGATGCATCCAGCACTGCGAGCAATCAGTTCTGTTTAATGAGCCTCTGAAATCACCAGCCCAGATTTCCCTCCAGTGATTGGCAGGTAATGCTGGCTGCTAACAAACTCCTGAGAAAAATAGGGGGAAACACATCAGCAGCTTGTTGAGCTTTTTTTGTTTGTTTCTTTTTTTCTTCTTTGTGTGTGTGTGTGTGTGTGTGTGTGTGTGTGTGTGTGTGTGTGTGTGTGTGTGTGTGTGTGTGTGTGTTTTTGAGTGATTAGTCACTAGTGACTCAGGCATTGAGAGCATCAACTCCTTAGAGGAGAACATTTAAGGGAAGCTTTATCCCGAGTTCCTCGATAGTATCAATCACAATTTTGTTTGGAGGTGTAAAGTATTATTATTGAGCTCAACTCCTCAAACTCGCATCAGAACTGGTTTTAGGATGACTAACTTTTGCCTTATTGAAAAGCTTTGTTTAAAAGTAAAGTCTGTTCCAGGAAATCAATTTAAATTAGTTTACCATTCATGGCTGGAACAGTGGTAATTAATAAATCTTTTTCTTAAATCTTTGCCAGTTTGTACAGTAAAAAATTGACGTCTGGGAAATGAAAAGTGCGGAGTGAGTCTACAGATTTACAACAAAAGCATGACAACTGCTCTTTATGCTTTTGTTTTTGCTTTATGCCCGTGACTTAAAAAAAGGAACTTTGTGTTACTTGTTGAAGATATATGTGAAGTGAATAGACTGTAGAGTTAAAATGAAAAGTCGATTGTTCAAGATCTCTGATATAAGTGTTTTGTAAAACAGTGAAAAATAGCTCCACATCATAGTTCGGTTTTAATTTGTGGCGTAGCTACGCATCCAGCTCATCCAACGAAACGATACAGGAGTTTGGCTAAAGAAACAAACTCAGATTTTACAAACACTTGTGGGAAAGCAAGCAAATAAGTTTCACAAACGAAAAAATATTCCAGTTTAAGTTTGACAAGCCAAACCTAAACTGCTTTTATTTTGAGGGCAGGCAGCCTAATGCGAAAAAAAAAGTGTTATATCGTGTGAATTATGGTGTTTCCACATTTTAAAAAAATCCCTGGTCCATGTAGAATCATTGAGGTCCGGTTCACCCTTTCTGAAGGTTTTACATTTTTATCTAGACGTTATTAAATGCAGTCCAGTTTCATTAAAAATATAGTAAAGCCCCTGGGTGAGCACAGGCACTAGCCAACTTTAGTATCGCTAGCAGCTAACGGTTAGCCATTGTTTTAGCGTTTCTCTCGTTTTACCGAACATCCAAAATGGTCTCGCACAGAGTTTAATAAGAGGTGGAAGCATCTTCAACACTAAAACTACTTCCTTTCTTACTTCAAAATAAGAGGTTGCATGCTGACAGAAAGTAGATACCACTTTCTGAGACACGCTTGACTTTAAAAAGAAACATTGTGACCTGCTAAAAAGCAACATTCCTCAGATAAAAAGCATCACTAGCTATTCCTTCCTCATTTCTTCCCTAGCAAACACGTTAAAAGAGCATCTTGAACTTCTTCTATAAACTGTCTCTTGTAAATGAGGCGTGGAGGTGAAAAACGGCGTCTCCTCTAACACCAAACAACAGACTCCTTCTTAACAATCTGAATCAGCCTTCAGATCTGACTCAGGGATTACATTTCATTTGACACACAGTTTTATACTTTATTCCATGTAAATGAGCTAATATCCTATTGTAATATCCCATGCACTGTAGAACTAAATCCTTCCTCTCCTCGCGGACAGCAGCCTCTGAACTCTCTGCTCCCAGATCAGATAAGTGTCACCGTGCATCGGGCTGAAAATCCATACTTATAGGAGTTATTTTAGTGACACTGGAGCCTTTGTTTCTCTGTAATAACTATGCAGCCCTGACAAAAGACCAGTGTTCCTGCCGCTATTAGCATGCAGATTTTCCTGTGTAGTGCTGCACCATATCTTGTCAGTACAGTGTGTACATTGTCTCGGAGCTGGAGGGGAGGGATGGGCATGCACTGGATGTCCTCTGCTGTGGGAGCTGCCCTAGATTGACCGATGGCTGTCAAAAGTGGACATTTCAGGAATGACTGTTTCCTTTTTAAAGTGCTACAGAAACCCTTAAATATGCGGGGGCAGGGGGGTGGAATAATGTACTATTTAATAAAATTTGCAAATAAATATCTGGAACTGTGTGGCATTTATTTGTATTCAGCTCAGTGAATACAAATGAGATCCACATTTTGCTGTAATTACAGGTCTCAGACTTTAGCCATGTGACTCTATCAGGTCGTGACTCTATAGGCTGAAAGTTTTGACATTATTCTTTGCAAAGTAGCTCAGGTTCAGTTATATTTGATGGAGAGTCAGTCCTCTTAGCTTTCGACATTGAGTGGGCTGAATGAATAACTTCTGAATACGCTTTGACCTAAAGCACTAACAAACTTTTCCGCTCCGTGACCGCCCAAACAGTGCTTTTATTTCTCACTTTCATCCACTATTCAATATTTATAACATTCGGGTAGCGTAAATGCTGCTTCATACCTTCTGATTTTAGTTGGCCATGAGTTCTTAGGGTTTTTTTTATTTAGTTTTGTTTGCAGGGCTGCTGGACGGATCCTTTGGTCCTTTTCTTGCTATGCTAGCTTTGGAGAAAAGCAGCTTGATAAATTTGACAATCAGAAAGATGAGCATGGCAAATACCGTTATAATTAGTTGTGCTAACTTATATTTTAACATGACCGTCTTTGGAGGACAGCTCTAGTGATAACTAAATGACCTCAGCTTAGGTCCGTCTGTTTTTAGGGGTATCAGAGTACACAGGGGTGAAAACAAATGCATGCCACACTTTGGAGCTTTTTATTAGAGAAAAAACTATCAAAACTACACTTCTTTTTACTTCTGCTCTATAATGTAATACCTTGTGTATTTCTATCACAAACCTATGTGGAAATTTGTGATTTTAATTTGAGCGGATGTGTTAGTGGTGGGTAGAAAACCCAAAAGTTTTTCTCGTGTAAGTGAATCACTACTTCAGTATACTTTTACAAGTAAAATGTAGCCATCCAAGAAATTACTCAAGTAGGAGTAAGAAAAGGTATTTGGTAAAAAGGTTGTTCAAGTACTGAGTAAATGATCAAAACATCAACCGTTTTATATTTTAAAGTTACATCATCAGACAGAACAAAATATTTGGAAACTATGCTTTTTTTAAGGACCAAATTGAACATGATTCATATAAATCACATAAATACAAAATATCAAAATCAGCCAAGAAACATTTTTCTTTCTAAATTAATTTCTTTCAACATAACAGTTTTGAAACTTGAACAAAACTGCAGGCGCGTTTCTGGTGAAGTTTTGGTTAAAACAAATTTGTGGGTAGAGAATCCAGAAATTTTACACAAGTAAAAGTAGCAATACTTCATATTAATAATACTGAAACAAAAGCCAAAAGTACTCCTAAAAATACATTTCTTCCAAAAAGAAAATTACCAAAGTACATGTAACCCTGGTTGTAAATATGTTGCCTAGGCAACACACTGTAGTTACATGTCTGTCCAGCTGAGAAGGTGAGCTTCTTTCCTGATCAAAAAATCAAATATCAGCTGTTCTGGTCTCCGCTGCAGCAGGAAGGGCCCGGCAATGTTACAAAAATAAAATAAGGGTCCCTTTGTGCCGCTCCGGGTTTTGTTGTGTGCCATGCGGGCCCGAGCCCATAGATGACCCTTGTTGTTTCTGCGCAGGCCTGGTCGAGGCAGATGCGAAGCAGAACAATGGCTGCGTCTCGGAGAAGCCGGCGGTGACTGACTCCACGGGCGCTGAGGGCCCCCGCCAGCCCTGGAGCCCGGCCAGCACAGCTGACCCTGACGCCGCCACGCCACGCCCCCACCTGGTCCGCCTCTTCTCCCGAGATGCCCCGGGCCGCGAGGACAACACCTTCAAAGAGCGACCCTCGGAGTCGGACGAGCTGCAGACCATCCAGGAGCACAGCGGAGCGGCGTCGGAGTGCGGGTCGGAGAGCCCCGAGCAGGACTTAGAATAGGCTGACCTTTTTTTTTTTTTTTTTTAAATTTTACCGTTTGGTTCTACTTCTACTTTCTTTTTTCTCGTTTTTTTTTCCTTCCCCCACACTCTTTTGAGCTTTGCTCTCTTATCATAGAGAGTGACGAAAAAAAAATAGATTCGACTAATACCAATAAACCGTCAAGCGCTTCTACAACCATGGCATCAGCAAGCAGCTCCGCGCAGGCCGCCTTCGGGCTGGGCCGGAGAAAGAAGAACCCCGGGCTCCTGGATCAGATAGGAAAGTTCTTTGGAGGGGACAAGAAAAGGAAGGGCAAGGTGAGGAAAGGAGGGAGGGGTCCCAACCTCTCGAAGGGACCCCCCGTCTCTGTATGTTGGTTATTTTTGCTGATTTCACTCCCAGAACAACGTTTTTCTTTTCTTTTTTTCGTTTTACTTTGGATTGTGTGACACATTCTGTAAGAATTTCTCGCGACATGCCTTTGTTGTGTTTGGTTTTACTGTCGGTGAAGCAAAGTGTGGCGTTATCCTGCTGATGTGTGCTGACCGGACACAGGACAGTGACTTTACCAGAGGGGTTTTCCTTCTTTTACATTCCATGTAGTCGATATGATTTTTGTGTCATTTAAAGTTTTCCTTTTACATAAATGGTACTGACACTTGTAGCAAGTTTTCTTTTTGTTTTTTGTTAAATGGTGAGGCTTTAAGGTGAAATTAGAGTATTTGTCAAACAGCTGGGTTTCACTTCACGTACCTCACTTGTTAATCCTACATCTTGGGAGTGGATGCTTGTCGCTGAGACGCGAGCGGATTACCGTCGGATTATTTCATCACTTTGCTTTGGGAGGTTGTCTGCTGCTGCTGTTTATGTCTCTTTCTCAGTTAGTGCTTATGTTATGCTTGAAAAATGATCAACAAAAAAATATTTATATTGTGTTGAATGCAGGTTAGTTTTTATAACCCCTTTGTGTTTTTCTTTTTGTGAAATTATATTGGAAGATTATTCTTTAAAGTAAAGGGGAGGGGGAGATTAACTTATTTTTCCCAGACAAGCTAATCGTGGGGTGTTTGAGTCTGTGATTATTTCTTAAATGGCTAGTAAAATAAAAATGCAAATACGTTTTTTTAGACAGTTTATCAAAAAACAAAAAGTTGAGATAAAACAGAACAATGCTATGCTTTGCTGGCTCCTGGCACCGAGCGCCCTGCCAGTTCTGGTTCCAGACATGATGGACTGGTTGGCACAGTCTGCTCAGACCTCCTGGCTCCGCCCCCTCTGTGGGCCGGGCGCTCAGCAGTGCCCTCTGCAGGCTACATACCGCTAGCAGAAATATTCTCTCTGATCACACGCCGTCTTCTAGGCATGGGCCAGGCTTGAGATTCTCACTGTAGGACAGCATTAAGTCAAATAAAGATATCTACTTTAAAATATGTTTTTGTCATTATTACAGGAATAATGATGAAAATGTTTAAATTTCGAGTTTAATTCATGGATTTGAGCAAAAATAGACTTGTAGAAGTTTTCACTGTTATGTTGCAAAATAATATACAGTTTGGTTATTAAAAAGTGAAATAAGAGTGTAAAAAGTGAATATTTACTTTGCTTTAGATATGTTCCTCATAGCTTGTCGTTTGTAGATTCACTTGGTTCATGACTTGTTTTTAAAAATCTCCAGTTAAACCCATGACTCCTACAGGAGAAATGGGTGGGGCTCCTTCGTTTCCCGCCCACAGACCTTGTGTTTTGCTCCCAAAACAGCTGAATTTCTCTTCATTTCTGTAGTCGTGACCAAAAAAGTAGCCTTCATTTAGGCCCATGCCTAACTGCTTCCTCATCTGGCGAATCAGAGCTCTGCAGATAAACCAGCTTGAAAATATGCATTCCTCCTACGCCTTATGCCAGCTGTGAACCGCCCCGCTGTGACAGCTGTGGTTCGAGACGTTCAGGGGAAAAAAAGCTCATCAGTACCGCTGTGGAAACGTTCTTACTTTTTGCCGTGCTGCTGTTTGTAATGATAAAAGTTTTTCGAATAAACCGATCCACATCGGCAGCGCTGCGTTCACCAAGGTTTTGCCTTCAAGTTCTTAACTCTTCAGTCAGTGACAGGTTCGCCCACTTCTGCTGCCTCTAGCAAACGGAATAAATAGCCACGCTGTCTTCCTGGTGCAAACATTTACTTCTCCAACAAGTTTTGATCAAGGAGACGGGTATTTTCTCTTGTCAAACCACAAACACATCCTTAACCACACACATTGACGTTATAGGCTGCAGTATTAGTGTGAAAGTTGCACCACTTGCACCAAAATGACAAATCTGCATGTTGATATTTAGTGATATTTAATTCCTTACATCCTCCGCACGTGGATACATGAGGTTTCTTCTCCTATTTTATTTTATTTTTGTGGTTTTCGCCACTTTTAATCATTTTATTAAGAGATATTTCACTCAAGATGAGTGAAGACAGCCAGTCTCAGAACGTAAAGCGTCTGCAGGGACATCTGACGCTAAACGCCGACGAGTTCCAGATCAGTGGGGCGATTTTAAAGCTATTAAAGCAGAAAGGAAAGACTGAGAAATAACTGGATTTTTTTCTTTTGAATAACCTGATTCATAATTTGTTAACCGGTACAGAGTGAAATCCAGGATTGATTCCTGTTTTTAGCTCTCCCGCAGTGCTGTGATGCTGTAATCTAACCCCAGTGTCTTGGGTGAGGAAGGGGACGACCCTTCATCATCAGTTTGTTCACCTCAGGTTCAAATGTCTCTGGCCCAATCTGTGAGCTGCTTTTTTTGTTTAGTTTAGTTTTGTTTTGTAACGCTTTCTAACTCCGCTCTGGGGTCATGTAACTGTTTGTATCCGTGGCGATCGATGACCTGTTCCTGATATAATCTTGTTTTTCTTTTTGTTTGTTTGGGTGAAATTGCTTGATTAAAATTCTTTAACAACACCCCCCGGCGCCTCTCTTTGTTTTATTTTTGCTTTCTTTAGGGTTAGGATTAGGTTTGTCTTCTCTTATCGTAAAGGAACGATAAAAATCATTAACAGCCCCGCTAACAACTTGTCAGAAAAAAACCCTCTAATATCCATTTGTTGCTGTTGTTTTTCTTTTGGTTTGGAGACAAATGTTTGCCTTTCACCATCTCTGTAGTTGAGACTTAATGAGTTTAAACATATTCTGTCCCTCACAGCAAAAAAAAAAAGGAGTTATTAAAGTGGGCGTAATGGAAAGCAGAGATACTGTTTATCTTCACTCTGCTAGAGCTCAGTAATGGGCGATTGCCTCAGCTTGTTTGTTTGAGCCTAAAGATGAAATTGCCAGGAAACGAGAGAAAGCAATCGCAGCTCGTGTGCCAAAAGAGGGCAAAAAGAATTCTGGGATACGATTTCCCCCAAAACGTTGGGGGCCAGAAATTAGCTTATACAGACTTCAAATCAAAGTTCAATCGGTTTTTAGATGCATGCAGTTTGCAAGTCTGCCCATGTAGAAAGTCATTTGGTCACTTCAGTATTTCGTACATATGGAGTGCACCAAGAAATTATTGCTGCATTTTGATTAAAAAAAAAAAAAGGCAAGAATTTCACATCTATTTTAATGCAAACTACAAAAAGAAAAAGAAAAAAAGAAAAAAACCAAATGACTCATACTGCTGAGTTATTGCCATCCCTGCTCGGCTTTATCAGCCACACTTGAAAAGAGCAGAAGTGTCCAAGTTTCCAACAAAAGTGCTGCTATGGCTGCAGCGTGGGTTTATTTATTTATTTATTTATTTATTTTGTCTGAGTTTCAGCTATACGTCATATAAAAAAATTTAAATCTTTTTTTTTTTTTTTTTTTGAGAGAGAGGAACTGTGATTTAATGTAGAGTGAATCAAAAAGAGAAAGTCCTCCATTATTTAGATGTGCCTGGGCTGGCATGAGATTCTCCCAGTATGAGGGAAAATATGACTGCTTTATCTTTCTTGTATCGTTATATTAACACATTTAAGCCATGGGAATGGTATAATGCAAATTTTTTGCAGTTTTGAAACTTATTTTTGGAAACAATGAGAGACTTTTGACTTGAATAACTAATCAAGGCGTATCAAAACAACTTCAGTGAATAGCATGAAAACATTTTCCCCCCAATTTCTCAAAACATTTTTTTTAAAGTGATTCATTTTCTTTTGCCTGTCCTGCAGATTTTATTAAAATGATTAAGATGACTGATGGTACGCAGCGAAATTCTCACACTCTTTTTGGTATAACTTTGAACTGCATTAATATTATTAGGAGATATTGAAATATTATTTTTCAGCTCTACAAAAGTTCTATCTATCATGAGGGTTTAAAGTTATGTTTACTTTGCATGTAAAAGTTTATAAGTCCAGTTCTAGTTTAACTTTATTATTGAACTTTTAAAACACATGCATCTGCAAAATCTTTTTTGTTGTTTTTGTTTTTGCAGCAGATTTCCGTGTGTGTGTGGGTTGAACAAAAAGTCTAGCTCAAGTAGAATTTATTCTTCTTTCCTCTGAAACAAAAGGCAGCTGTGATAAAAGTTAAACGCCGCAGAGTTAGCAGTCGGAGTAGACAAGCCGTCCAGGTAGCATTGTTCCTCCAGAGTAAACAGGCACAAGAGAAAAGTTGGGCTGCAAGTGAATAATTGAAGTCTGAAAACAATGATGTCGTGTTTGGCAATTCAGGGTAACACACAAAGTTTACATCCCAACTTCGCAGGTATTCAGGAAGTGAAGCCAGCAGAGAGAACTGGTATGAAGCAAAATGTCATCATCTATTCTTTAGATTAAATATTTAAAAAATCATTCATAATAAAGGAGACTCGTAGCCAGGTAGTGACCTGTAGCTTCACTGCAGATGCTTGGAGATCATTAAATAGCTGCGATGCCCCATTCTGGATTCTGACTCTTGTCCTTTCAAATACACTGTGCAGATGTGGCTAACAAGATAAACAATTGGATCTGTCAACTAATTGAGATGGTTGTGGTCTAACTTTTCTAAAAAAATAAAAATAAAAAGTTGCTGCAAAGAAAATGAATGTTGTAAAAGGAGGCCGAAAGAGAAAAGAAAGACCATAACAAAAATCGCTAAATGCTAACAGAATGCTGTGCAAAAACAAAGTCTATAGGTATCCCTTTAAGAAATGTACCAATATCAACAAAATTCTGCATAGATAAGTCTGATAGAAATAAAATTGTGGGTGTATAAACACAGGAAGGTTAGAACTAAATGAGGGTCGAAACCCATTTCATTCCCTTCACTTAGTATCTGAAGGGAAAAAAGCAGGAAAACATATTTCCAGGCAAAAAATTCAAAAAGAGCATTTTGAGCATTATTGGTCCTGCATGATATTTATAAAAACTAGTTGAAAAAATACATGCATATATACTAAGAAGCTTTCACAGTTACATTACTAATCATTATAATGTCAATCTGCAAATTTCTGCTACATGTAAAATGCTAAGTTAGCATAGTATGGAAACACTTAACAGATTCTAAGTAGGTAACCCAGGAAATAACATTTTTCTGTTTGATCTTTTTGTAAAGGAAACATAAAAGTCTCATAATGGCAGAGAGGGTCCTCAAGCAAATTCTGCTTAGGCCCGATAGAACCTGAGATCATCCGAAAAATACCTATCAACATGTCCGAAAAATACCTATCAACATGTCCGAAAAATACCTATCAACATGTCCGGCCTTTCAGTTTAGGTGGACGGCCACTTCCTGTTTGGTTTGAAGTTCCGCCTTTATGCGACCGATTAAACCTCCACCAAAGATTGTAATGTTGTAAATCCCACGGCGCATCTTGCTGTCACTCACATCTACATATCTGAACGCGCTCGAGGCCAAATCAAGCTGTTGCTTTTGCTTCTCAGGCAGCACGCGGCTGTTCACTTCAAAGGTATTTGTATTTTTCAAACGAAGCGGCTTTCGGGCGGGGTTCCTCCGAGACTATTCGATGTTTCTTTCCGCTTTCTTAAGAAACCAGGCACGGCGGGCTCTGTTTTCTCAGAGCTCTTCCTCCTCTCGTCTCCCATTCCACATCATTTTCTTCGTGTGCGGACCAAACCAGGAAGACTCACGCAGAAGAGCACTTACGGAAAAAAAGGCATCATCAAGGGGTCTTTGTGGAACAGAGCTGGAGTTCGCTCGCTAACGTCAAAGGCAAAGAAATATCTGCAATAGCTCTAATAACGAGAAATGACTGTGTGTGTTTTTTTTGTTTTTTTCCCTCTCCATCTTTCTCTTTTATATTTCTCAACCTCTTAGATCCAAATTCAAAACAGCCATAAAAGGCAGACTGGGTTTCAGAGTGCGCGTGTCATAATGTGTATAGCAGCGATGGCGGTGAAAGTTCCCCACTTTTTTTTCTACTACCTTAAACATCTTTGATGTCAGGCAGCAGTGAGGTAATGGATGGGAATCATAACCCGCCCTCAACACCCACACACACACACACACACACTCGCTCCAAATAAACTCCCGGTATCCGGGACTTCAGAGGACACTCCATTGATTTTGCTGTGCACTCACCTTCAGCTTGCACAAAACTAAATCCGGCCTCACGCTCCCCTGGTGTCCGAAAACACCCGGAGATAGAGCAGGCTCGCTTTCGTTCGTGAAAAGAAAGGTCCGTCCGGCTGAAACCTTGTTGGAACGAAATTATGAGGAGAACCCACACGCGTGTTCCTTCCTGCTCCATTAGGACGGTCGGAAACAGAAACACACGAGTACCGTCAAAAAGATGTCGACGGTTCTTCTGATACCAGAGCCTTTCAAGCGGTGAAAGGTTTCGGTATTAGAAGTATTAAGTGTTACGCCTGACGATTCTGTAAAGTTTGCATGAGTTAAAAAATTGTTTTTCCCCAAACACAGAAGTCAGACAATCAGAAAGTTTAATTCTCGTTTCGACTCGTGTGAAACTCTTGGATCGGCGTTTGATGATAATTGGTCTTTGTGTTAAGTTCAACCGGGCTGCACAGTGGCACAGTTGGTACCACTGTTGCCTTGCAGCAAGAAGGTCCTGGGTTCGATTCCCGGCCCAGGGTCTTTCTGCACGGAGTTTGCATGTTCTCCCTGTGCGGGTGTGGGTTCTCTCTGGGTACTCCTGCTTCCTCCCACAGTCCAAAAACATGACTGTCAGGTTAAATGGTCTTTCTAAACATTCGGAAGGGTGTAAGAAAATGGATGGATGGGTTAAGTTCACTGGTACCAACTTGACTCATTTTTAATAAGTTCTGGCCAAATATTGGACAGTAATCTGGGTGGAACTCCTCTGTCATTAATCTTACTGATTTCAATGAATTAATGGAAATAAATTCTATTCAGAGCCACAGCTTTCAGCATTATCAGTGTATTAAAAGTAATTGTTTGTTTGACGTCCCTCAGTCGAGACACGTCAGAGTAAATTTCCACAGTAAAAGAGCAGCTTTCTGTGTGTCCCATCTAGAAGCCTGCAGGTTTATTTCATGTTTATTTATTTATTTCAGTTTTTTTTTTTTTTTTTGCAAAACAAGAAAACAAGTGATCAGTAGGACAAGAGAAAACGTGCATACAAAAATAAAAATACAAAAAAAGCTTGCCCCCACTTTTCTGCTTGAAAACGGGTAGGAAGAAGTGAACACTTACTTAATCCTACTCCTTATCTCAATTTAATGAAATATATTACTTAGCGACTCAAGAATGATTAGAAATTTATTATTATGGGTATTCATATGCCTGTTCAATAAATAACGCTAAAGAACAGGTTAAAGGTCAACCCCCCACTTAACCACTTGACGCAAAACTTTGACTATGTCGATCCCTTTTATATAAAAAATTGGTCAAATCATGAATTTTTTGTGGGGAGTTTGTTGTATTTCATAATATTTTCCACCTTTCTTTTTAGACTAGATAGAGCAATCTGATTCCCTTGGGCGTTTACCCAATGAAATCCAATTTTCTTAATAGCCAACCGTTGCAATTTGATTTCAACTTTCATTTATTTTCACTTCCTGATGTTAAATTCACTTCCTCATTCGCTTCCCTTCTGTATCTTTTGTTTTTTCCCCCTAACACTTAGACGGTATGGAATTGGAGGGGAAAAAATAAAAATGAAAAGATGTTGTCGACTTTAATATGGAAGCGTTCAACTCCCAGAGGTTGGACAGAAATTCAGCAGCAGTATCTCTCGATCGTGAGAAACTTTCTCGCTATAACAAGATTTATGTCTCATCGAAACCCAAATAAAATGATGTCGTTTAAACGGGAAAGGTCGTAACAGTAAAACGCCAACGCCTCACGGGGACGTTTGAGTCCCGTCCAGAAGAAAGACAGAGAGAAGATTGAGTCAGAGGAAGATCCTTAATGCCTTTTTAAGAATTCATAATCTGTTCGAGAAACATATTTTCATATTTTGCTGCAAGAAGAAAAGATTGTCATTCCCACACTCCTGAATTTATTTCTCAGCTCTGGCAGTTAAACAATTCTTTACTGACCTTTCATAAAATAAATTTAAAATTCTCAGAATGAGTATTGCAGCAGATTCTTGACATTTACACACACACACACATGCAGAAATGTTGTGTAAAGTGAAGGCTGAAGTTCATATTTGCATTTTTGAGGAGGAAAATATATTGTGTCATAAATGTTTTCATTTGTAGAGCATTGAGGAAGCAAGGGTTCAAAAAGAAAAGAAAAGAAAAGCTTCAAAACATTCTTTTGTTTGAGTTTTGATGTCCAGATTCAGAGCTTCCTATAGTCCTTTAGAATTGATATCAGTTTGCAAACTTAGTGAAAGTAGACGGATGAAGATTGTGATCATTACAACCTGAATCTGACTGCCTTGCGTTATAATAGGCATCAAAATGTAAATATATATGATTGCATTGCTTGATCTTGTGTTTCTTGACGTAGAGAAGACATTCAGAACCATTCTTAGACTGACATGACTTTCCAGATATAAAGAAGTCTCAAAGCCATCTAAAGAAGTAAAAACCGGAGAGTTCAACATTTAACAGAAGAAAACATGAACACTTTATTGTGGAAGTTCTTCATTTTTAAGTGACCTTTGCACCTGTTGGACCACCTGTTGACCTTTGCTATCAGGAAGGGAACGGATGATAGCTAAGTCCACCGTTCTGTACCTTCCTCACTTCATATCAAGCAGTTTATTAATCTTTACAATTTTCTTTCAAACCAATTCAGGGATTCCAGGTATGTAACCCTATACACACATCTATCGTTCAGTTTGTATTCAGCTACAGGACAAGCTACAAATGCAACAGAAGCAACATTCTCTTGTCGTACTTCATGTATTCTTGAGTTTTCAGGTAAAAGATTTGCCTGTTGCATCTGTATCCATCTGTGCCAAATGATGTCTCTGCTGGCTTGTGCTCACCATGCTTGGCAAACAAACGACGAGTGTGGGTTGCCTGGCACACGCGGGCGCTCCGGAATCGGAATCGCCGCTTGTGCCTTTAGCACAGCCAACATGTCACCCCAGACGTGTTCAAGGCTCCTCTGCTTTTCTCCGCAGGGTTCTTTCCGAGGTGCTCTCTCTCCAGCCCCTCAGAAAGCGTCTGCCACCTCGCCACGCAAACGCGGAGCCGAGAACGCCGTGGTCCACTTCTTCCGCACGATCGTGAGTAGCAAGCTCAACCTCTAGCAACCCTCAGAGACTCTCAGGTTCAGAGAGCCCCAGCACAGTTACCCGACCACGCTTTGCCTCTGCTGTTTGTCTTTGTTTGTCTTCTTTGCCTCCCACCAACTCAAACCTTCTTTCCTTTACTGTCTGCTCTTAACTATTCCTCAGGTGTCCCCTGCCCCTCCTAAATCTAGGGTGAGTCTGCTTTACTTTTTATTACACTACGAGCATTCACATAAAAATAAAAAAAACATCTGGTATTTTCCTGAAAAGTAAGTTATACAGTGTATTGACGTTCCCACATTGCGACCACACAGCTCAAGGTATTTTAGACGGACCGGTACAAGAAAAATGACGAGACTTTCACATCTCTTCCACAAATAAAAGTCAGATAACCACAGCGTCCATTTGCATTCAAGACCTGCTAGACCCGACTTATGTCGAGCAGTAAAACTCGTCTGCTGTCAGATTGGACAAGGACCATCTGGGAACAAAAAATATCAAATCTGGCCACAGATTTACATCTGAACATTGACTGAGGCCATAATGGGACATAATTCTAAAACGGTTTAGGGTTATTACCCTCATGGGAGGCGAGTCTGTTTCACAGACTCAGGTTTTCTTATGGTTCTGCCGTGTATTCAGCTCTCTCTATTGAGCCATGAGTCTCTACAGCTCCTCCAGAGTATCCACAGGCCTCTTGTCTGGTTCTGGGTTGTAAAATGCCCAGTTACATTTTGGTGGACGGCCATGTTTGGGCCAGTCGTGCCAGACCTTTTCTTTATTAGGAGGTTTGATTAAACATCCATCTGATAATAGGTTGCTGTCTCTCTCTCTCTCTCTAGCTGTGATTGCCACCATGTAAAACCTCCCAGATGTCTTCATATTGCTATTTGCTTTGGAACAAACTTCTAAAACCTTCACAGTCCGACTGGATTTGCCTCCAGTTGGTTGTACTGGATTTGGCTGAGAGGTGTAGGAACAAAACAAGCCATTCACTTGCATGACTTTGTGTTGGCCTTTTACAAAAATGCATTTGAAGTTTTCGATTATAATCTGGGGAAAAAGTGGAGGGAAGGTTTTACGATGTCACTGACTGCACATCATTTCATTTTTTTTAATGGTTCAATCTAAAGTTTTGACCTTGAGAACTGCCTTTTTTTTTTATCCGGAAAGAACAGAGACAAAACATTTAGGGTTCATCTCAGTGTTTGAGATCATCCATCAGATATTTATAATCAAAATCAGTTTAAAAGACCTTGCAAGAAAGTTTTATTATTATTACATAACAATCCATACAAACCCTTCCAAATGTGATCTGATGCACCACGTTTCGATGTGAACACCTGCATTGTATTTTTTTCCTGCTCCTCCATGTCCCACCTGAACGCTCCCTCTGCCTCCCTACCTTCCTCAACCACTCAACTCCTCTCCTCCCCATCCGCCTTTACACTAAAACACACTCTTTCTGTATTTTCCCTTCCTCCCTTCTGTCTCTTCTTTCTCCGCTCTCCCAGTGGAGGGGACTAGCTGCCAAGATAGGCCTGGTAGGTGGTTTGAAAATGGCCGAAAGATCAGACAGAATTTTTTTTTTCTTCTTTAAGTAAAAGAGTCATTCCTTCAACGTCAAATCGCTCCATCTCCTTAATTAACCGTCGAGCACGACGCCAGTGTCTGTTCTTACATTTGCCTTTCATTCCCCACTAAGTCTTCCTAATCTTCCCATACATCACAGATAAAAACCTTAATCCCGGACTTTGGTGAAACTATATCACTGTCATCCTGTGACTGGTGCAGTCTCACGTTTCCACATTACGACTCTGATGATAATACCAGCATTACTCGCTTCTTCATGGTACTTATGTCATTCTAAAGGTTCATCTGTGGCTCCACCTGCAGCATCACGTCTTTTAACACCGTTGTGACTGTGAATGGCCGATAGCTGTGGATTAAACGAAGAATGGAGACTGTCCAAAACGTATTGGCACTCGTTGCCTGGTTGTTTTACATCTTAATAATAGTATTAATGCATAAATATATTAACGGATTAAAATGTTTTTATGTAAAGTAAAATTTTGCTTGCACTGCCTCATCGAACGTTTTTTGGACAGTTTCGCTTGTCTGGCGCAGAATTACTCATAAATCGGCAACAATAATTACTTTTTGCCTCCTGGAAGGTTATGCTTGCCATCCTTAAAGGAAAATTTTAATTTATTTGTCACATTTAAATTGGTTTAACCCTGTGTTATCGCTCACCTATTTTATTGTTATCTGCCAAAACGAACTTGTAAGCAGAATTAAACATTTTTTAATTTTTTTTTATATTCATCTGCAGATTAGAAAATCATTGAAAGGGAAAATCAATAAATCAGTTAAAAAACTGATCCTCTTATAAATATCTTTATTTTTCAAAAGAATGGCTGTATCGCAAGGACAAGACGTTGAAAGACAACATGCCTCCACTTTGTCCTTCCACTAAACTTTCCATTATTATAGTTGGATACGGCTCTCTGTGAACCATCTGCTTCTTTGTGGCTTACCCTCCTTGTGTCGGGTGTCACTGGCTATTTGCTGGAAAACTCAAGTTTGGTTTATTAACCACATTTCTGGATTAATATATATAAATATATATTGATATTCAAATTTTCCAAGAGACCAAATTTGGGGGTTTTCATTAGATGTAAGCCATAAACCTTTTGACTAAATCACTCCAGGTGTAATTATTCCACGAGTTTGACTTTTTGACTCGAATTACTGAAATAAATAAGATTTTTGACGCTAATCAGATTTCTCAAGATGCACTCATGCTCTCATTGACAATAAAAAGTGATTCCTTGAATGCACAGATGGCCTTGCATAAATTAGAACAGAAGGTTGAATTTCGTGAGAACCGGTTCTGATAGTCATTCTCATCTTTCCTGGACACAAAAGTTCTCAGCTAATTACTTCACCCTGAGTCTTTTATACTTTGTTGCTCCTCTGCAGCCTCCAGACTCATGCATAATTCAAACACCAGAAATGTTTAAAGGGGGTTGCGCTGCACTCATTCTGTAAAGTCGGGGCACAGTTGGATTTCACCCTAATCAATAACCGGAGTGGCTGGAGAACACATGAATCCGTCACTCTTCAGAATATTCTAGTGAAGGATCGGTCCTTTCTGCCTTCCAGCTGCTTCCTGATTAATGCTAAAACTCTGGGTTGAATTTTGAATCAATCCACGGCTCTCTTTAAAAAAAAAAAAAAAAAAAAGGTCAGCCACATCTGAGTCCCTTAACAATGTGTGAAATACTATTTTTTTGTATTATTATTATTTAACACACTTGAATTCCTCTTCTTTCCCACCTGCCAGGGCCAACAGAAGTCAAGCAAGAAGGCCGGCGCTGGGGACGGCAAAGGCACCCTGACTAGGATCTTCAAAATGGTGAGAAGACAAAGAGAAATCCTTTTGTTTCTTTCTCCTGGTTTTTTTTTTTTTTTAACCGCTTAGTATATCCAAGTTATGATTTCCTTTCACTGCTTTTCTTTTCCTGGTTGTAAAAGCGTCAAGAGTATATATTTCTCCCCTAATGATGCTCCTGCCTCTGTCTTTCCATTTTCGTTTTCTGCCTCAGTGATGATATCAGCAGCAAAGTGAGTAAATACCGTGTGATGGAGGGGTTCCTCCCGCTTAACTCGCTGCACGTTTGTTCAGCATTGATTGACTTGGAAAACATCATAATGTCATTGCTACAGCAACCAGAAGCATAATAATGAGAGGCTTTTAGACACGCGATTGATAACTGGGCATCTTTTAAGCTTTATGGCGTCACTGACATAATGGCTCTGAACAATGTGAGTTTCCAGTTCTGGTGAGGAGGATCCAGACTGGCTGCAGCTAACACACTGCTGCTTCACTGTGATGGTGGGGGGAAGCTTATGCATTGCTGATGTGTGTGCATGATCTAGTATTGATATGCACGAGGACTCATTGTTTTTTACAATAGCTGCTAGGATGCTCGACGTATTTAATCGTTTCACTTTTCTTACATGTAAGTTTTGGCTTTCGGTTAGCAAAAACACAAAGGGGAAAGTTTTGAAAATGACCCTTTCAGACATTTGTGTCCAGTTTTTCTCTTCCAAGTCTTGAGTGAAGTATTTTCATAAGCACCAGAAACAATTTCAAACAATATCTGTGGAAAAAAAATGCGTGTGAAAGAGTAGTTTCAGTGAAAATAAGAATAATGTAATTAAAAGCTGCTTTACTGTACATGCCAATGGATAGAAAGCAGAAAGCTGAGTTAAAAGATAAATATTTTGCATTTAGCTACCATTTTTGTGAAAAGATTTTCATTTGTGAGACATAGTTTGGTTTGAATTATTCTAAACTTGTGAGATACATTTATTTCATGCAGGCACTGCATAAAAATGTTGGTCAGTTCAGTCTATGGTCTCTAATCCAGTCGGCTGTCAAGGCAATGGCAAATATATAGAAATCTGTTCATAAGTATCAACATGGCTAATTAAGCACACAAAGCAAAATAAATTCAAACTTTGCTTTTATTCACTGAAAACCACTTTGATCTAATGCTCAACGATTTCCTTTGTTAACACAAAGCATCTAAAAGCTTAAAAGGTACTTTATCGAAAAAAAACCCCAAAAGACAAACAAAAATCCCTTTGCTGTTAATTGCTCTATATCGACACAAGAGTGGAAAGCCAGCTGGCAACGGTTTGCTTTGCATAAAGGTTTGGGTAGATCCTGGTCAAGTCAGCCAACAATCACAGCGTGCCAAACGATGACATATGTTTATTTGTCAAATAGAGAGGGGCTTGTTTTTTTTTGTTGTTTTTTCTTTTGAAACGTGCCTTTACGTCTTTACAGGTCCAAAAGACACTTTGCACAGGTGGATGATTTAAAGTCTGGAATGCCGTACGCTCGAGCGCCGAAGTCTTCCAACATTCAAACGGTTTTTCATATCATCACCATTTGCGTCATTCTGCCACCATGTGGCTCGAGCTCTTAAGAAATCAGTAAAGATTTGTTTTGTTTGTGTAATCTTTCTGTCTTGCTGTTGCTTTTGAGTCTTTGTGAGAACGTGGGAAACAGCAAAGCCTTGGCGGAACAAGATAAACAAAATGGAAGAAAATTCAACTTTGAAGGAAACTAACGGAAGCTGAGAAGTTTCAAGTGACTGAAAACGATTGAACAGAAAACAAAACAACAGGCATTGATCCAGTTCAAACGTGCATTAACACTCGTTCTGTTAGTTTTCTCCTCATCGGTTTATAGTAATCGAATTAATAATCTTTTCATGAATGTTGCTCAGTTAGACATCATTTTTCAGTCTTCAGAAGATTCCCTGGGTCTTCATCATAATTAGGAAAAACATCTTAGCAATTATAAATATATATATAAAAAAAACTTCAATATAACAGTGCCTCTGTTTTAATTCAGTTTTTTAATTAAAAAGTAATAAGTGATAACTTTGTTCATCTTTTAGCTTTGTGGGGGTTTTTTTCCTATTCATTAGAATAGAAAAAGCTGAATTAGAGCTTTTTTATCTGGAGTTTTTTTTCTAACTCCAGTTAATGTTACTAAACCAAAATGTCTCATCCATAAGCAAACGGCCCCAGAAGTCTAAACAACTCTGCTAATCCAAATAATAAATTCATTCTGTCTCTTTGTTTTTGGAATATAATTACAACAGATAATATCATCTCTCTGCAGACATCTGGCCTGACAAAAGGGGTTTGATTTGTGGCCCCAAATAATGCCGACGCGCTCGTTTTGGACCGCTCCCCTTTGACGGGGGCTTTTGTTTGCAGTCCACAGAAGGATGGATTATGGGGTCAAATATTGAAATGTAACTGGCCGTGGTTTCTGCATCAAGCTCGAGTAATAGTTACTGCATTGTTTTCCTGGAATGGTAAGCCGTCTTTATTAGGTTTTCATTGAATATTGAATAAAATACATACAAAAACAGGTTTCGGTATGATTAATCTTAGTCATATGCAGCAGCTATTCCGACGCAGCAGCTTAATCATGAAACACGATGCAAGATCCTCCTCAGCTCCAGCGTTTCATTCCCTCGGGGGAATTTAAAGCCCCTTTTTTAAAACTTTTTGGCTGAGTAATGGAACAGTTATCCTTGAATCCTTTAAATGATTTTTTTTAATTTATCGTTTTATTGAGCATGCAGTGTTGCCGTGACTCTTGGCTACGTCTTACTTTAAAAGAGGAACTTTATCTCGAGGCTTTGAGAAGTAAATCTGATATGTATCACGCTCTCTGGGAGATCTTTAGCAGCTTATAAGTCAATCACACAAACTACAGTCCGTGGTTTAGATGCTGTGCCTTTTTATCTTTCCCAGTTGCACAATATATAGATTTTTTTTCTTTTAAAAAGTAGTCTACGTGGTTGAAAGTTTCTGAAAACTGCAAAACGTCTAGCTAACTGTTCCTGTTTTTAGCTGGAAACAAAGCTATTTGCATACGCCCTCTGACATTCGATCAGAAGAAAACAACTTCTTAATTTAGATGAATTAAGATAATTAAAATTATTCCAATTTCCTACACGGCAGAAAAATAAAGGATTAAAAAGTGGTTTAGAGGGGGGAGAAAAAGGGCCTGAAACGAGCAGAACGAGGGGCTGGTGCACTTCCCAAAATAGGTTGCATCACGAGGAAGCAATATTATGCAGAACATTTTTGGATTGGGCACAATTGAGGCTTCCAGATGTGCAACGACACAAAGCACGCCACCATATTTGTTCCAAAGTGGCTAAAGGACAACAAAGCCAATGTGTAAGTGCAGAAAAGCAAAAAACAAATAAAAACTTACAGCAAACAAATGCAAGAAGCTGGAGGGAGGAAATCAAAAAACATTTGACTCAACTCAGAAAAAAGAAAAAAAAATTGGGTAGTCCTGTCTTGGAACGACAACAAACCTGCTCGATTTAATGTCAGACAGTAAAGCTGCGGTTTAACATGCAGCATATGTAAATATCTGCTTTCTGCTCCGGCTGCGCTGTGATCCCATAATGTCATTTAGATGGAGAGCAACTCAACGACATTTGAGCACGGCTCTCAGGCTTGATGAGCGAACTAATGAACCGGAGAGAAACACGTTCTTCAGGAAGCAATTATAGACTCGGCATTTTTTTTATTTTCTTCTTCTTTTGTTGGGGGAATAACTTTAAACAACAATCGCCATCAGCAGGAATCATTTGCTCACAATAATCATCTGCATTTCCTTTCACATGCCATGGCAGGCCTTTCTAGAAACTGACCACAGAGCTGGAGAAAATGGAGCAGAGCATCAGATTGGAGATCTTCTCTTGCTCATGTGTGCTGATCTCTGTGTTGTTTGTTTCACAGGGTAGCAGGAGTGCCTCCCCAGCCAAACGCTGAAGTCCCCCCTCCGAAAAAAAAAAACAAAAAACGCCTTCCAACACCAAGAGGGTTGATGTTTGAGAGCACATCATGGGGGGTGCAAACCAAAAAAAGCAAAAAAAGGAGGACGTCTCGTCATCCCCTCAAACTGAGCTGCCCTTTTTTAACACCCTAATGTTTGCTATTACCCCTCTTTTCCCTCCCGCCCCCCACAAAAGCAAACGCTCATTCGGCTGATCAGACAGCAACACAATCTCTTCTTCGCCCTCCTCTTCCTCCCTGCCTCCAAGCGTCGTGCAAAGTGTGTGCCAGTGTGAAATATCTGAGATCCTGAAGCCGCTCAATGTGTGCCAGCCTGAATGATCTTTCTTCCTGTGTGTACGGGTTACGTTTTTATTTTTATCTGTTTCCAGTCTCGTCTTTGTTGGGTTTCTAACAGAAAGGTGCTAAGACCCGGAAGCGGTCCCAGGATCAGCTGAGGGTCACGGTGCAAGTACTGCTGACCTGACCTTTAATGCCACTTGTTGATTGGTTGATTAGAACCAGGTTCTGGATTAGAAGTAATAATAATAATGTTTTTTTCTTCTTAAAAAAGGAGTCGTTTTCTGTCTCGTCTTTCTGTCCGCGTCATTACCTCGAACATTCCCTCTAAGCATCGCGTTGTGAACAGTTTAACAGCTTATTATCATTATTTTACTAGAGTCGTCTTTTCACATGCTTCCTTCCCTCACCCCCTCATGTTAAGCGTCCTGTTATGAATGTAATGTTTTTTGACTTCATGCTAGCTGGTAGTTTTGCTCAGAAAAAAAGAAACTGATATGTTTATTTCCTCTTTGGTTCACTAACCATTGACGTTTTCCTCCCACGTCTGTAACCGCGTCACTCGATAGTGAAGTTTGAAGGCTAATGTCGGCTTAATGCTTCCGTGTTTCTATCGCACACTTAGAGCTAAATTCAGTTCCCGAAATGTGCCTTTTCCTCCTGACTGCCCCAAAAAACCAACAAAACAAAAAAAAAAACAATTAGCTGTGTTTCCTTTTGGTGAATAAATAAAGAAAGCAACACACAGTTTTCACAAAGGTGCTCTGTGATTAACTCTGAAATGACACAACATAAAGTGTTTTCCTTACGAATGTGTTAAGTTTTGTGTTAAAAAAAACAAAGACCAATGATAAAAACAAAAAAAGCTCCATCTCTGTTTTTTTTTTTGTCTTTTATTTGCTGAATGGATCCCAGGAATGAATGTAAACAACTCTCCTTATTACTGTACGTGTAATAAAAACATGACTGGCCTGTTAACTGAACATAAAAATAAAAAATAAAAAACGCATAAACCAACCCTACCATCTGTGTTTCCAGAGTTTTTCTTTTTTTTTTCTCCCAACATGACTGTCAGAAAATGCCGGAGCTTTGAAATAAAGACGAAAAGCGGGAATAGCGAGCGACAGGAAGTGACGTTACTGGGTCGGGTCAAAGGTGCGACATATTTCCTTTGGTGGAGTCGGAGTGCGTGACGCACGAGGTAATTATTCATGCCAAGCTTCCTCAGCCGTAGCAGATGGAGAGGAGCGCTCGCTATTCTGGCTAAAGAATAATCAGAGGATATGCATTTTCATGTTGTCTTGTACAAAGGCTCCCAGTGGAAGCGGCAGCCGAAACTGAAATCCCTTTCATTTCAGATCTACTGTCAAAAGCATTAACCACTCCAGTTGAAATGAATCACAGGATACGTCTCGACGAGAGTTTAGTTTTCTACGCTCTAGACGATTCAGACTAAATCATCTTACACAGAGGTCCAAAAAAGGAGTTTTTATCTTGGTTTCATAAATAAACGCCTTAATATTCAACTACATTGAAATAGCTCAAAACCACAAATGTGTTTTTATGGGATCTTTATGTAATACTGAAGTGATACAGAATTAAAATGAATAAAAATAATAAAGATTTGAAAAGTGTGGCGTGCATTTGCCTTCAGTCCCTTTTCCCCTAACCAAAGTTCCCTTCGGACGATGTCAACTTGCTGGTTAAATAGAACCAAATAGTTTCTTGGACGCGAAGAAGAGCTGCAGACAGAGCCAGAGATGAAGCTGTGGAGAAGCAAGCTTTAAAATTGTCAAAGAGCTCTCGTCAGTCCATGATCTGAAAGTGGAAAGGGTGTCGCGCCTCAAACCAACCCGCACATTTCAGCACACCGACAGGGACGAGTACGAAGAGCATTAATCAGAGGCGCAGTCAGGAGATCCATGGTACCTCTGGAGCTGTGAAGATCCATCGCTCCTCCAGAGGGAAAATATCTATTATTAATCGAGCACTTTGTCGATTAGAGCTGTGGAGAGGTTTTTCATTAGAGAGAATAAGTTAATTTAAATCATGCAGTATTCCTTTATGTATCACATAAATGAAAGGTTATTGAATCACGGTCAAGATAGTTTATGTTGTGTCTGCTGAAGTTTTCCTAGGTTGGAGAAACTTTCCCAAACAGTTTGTCTGGGAACTTATTGTTTT
>CAEFZX010022054.1:0-17066 GCA_903066825.1 Alfaro cultratus | reverse complement strand
TTCAAGAGGTAGTCAGTCACCTGAAATGGTTTTCACTTCACAGGTGAGCCCTGTCAGGTTTTTCTACAATCTAATCTTGTACTGTATGTCTTGCATAAATCTATCTAATTCAGTTTGTTTTAACCGGGAATCAGGAGAGCTGTGTTTTCGCCTTACGGAAACCTCCGGTCACTAGGTGGCAGCAGTGTTTTAATTAATCAACATGGTGGCACAAGCAGGTAGTAGAAGACACACATCATCCCACCGGCGCGGATGGATTGAAATACATTTGTGGTGCCAGAGTCTTGGCTTCTTTGGCAGAGTTTTGAGTTTCAGAAATGTCCATCTTTAAGCTTTTAATTCATGTAAAGCATTTTGAATTGCCTTGCTGCTGGAAATGAGCTATTTAAATAAAAATACCTTACCTTACAGATAAACTATTAAATATTTTGAGATTCTCAACATTATTTCAAATCAGTATTGTGCGCAATAATCTAACCTGCAAAAGCTAAAAATATGCAGCAGATTTTTTGTCTTAACATAAAGCATTTCACCTTTGTAATTTTAAGATACTGACAAGATTCTGTCCATTTCTAAGGACTTTATGTGCCGTTACGTTTCGGTCTTATTTCATAAAGACAAAATAGGTTCTGTCATGACGTTTAAGTATTAAAACATATTTTGGGAGATCAAAAAGAATCCTTTCCTGTTTTTTTGTTTTGTGGCTCATCCACTCATCAGCATTGCAGACACTTGGTGACGATAAGGAAATGTGGTCATGTAGTGACAAATAATGTAAAGTCCTGTGTTCTTTGCATGTGTTTGGTAAAATGTTGCCATACTCTATAATCTGAAGTAATAGGATCTTGTAGCTAATGAATAAAAGTGGTGTTGAGACTGATGCCTTAAGGAAACTCACATTTGATCTTTTGAGTATTTAAAATCATAACCACAAAAAGACAGGAAGTAGTCCTGAGGTAAATAAGACAGAACCTCTTTGCTTATATAACAAATCTTATCGAAATGTGACAACCAGAAGGCAAAACATGCAAAAAAAACAACAAAAAAAAAACAGGATTTGTGCCGACACTGTGTGACTGTTGGCTTTGGAGGTCTTAGGCAGGAAAACCAGCCATGTGCTGCTCCTGCTGAGCTGATGTGTGCACAGCACTTTTTATCCCATTTTTTTGAAGAGAGCGTAGCCTCAAAAGTCAGACAGCTGCCACCGGGGATAAAAATGTAATATCAGCAACAGGAACTGAGAGAGGAGTCTGTCATTGCTGAACCCATTAGAGTTTTCTAAATTCAGCCATATACAATGAGCCACACCAGAGTGAATTTAAACATAATTCACCTGAGTCATGTTTAGTTGTAATAGTGCCGTTGACTTGCAGGTGTAATGTGGCATAGTGAAGTATTTTAATATGACTAATGCGAAACGGTTTTACTAAATGAAGCGTCCCTGATTGTAAAATGAATAAAGCAGATTACCATGAGGTCCTGAAACGGCCCCGCTCCGAAATGATTTTTTCAGACTCGTAGCTTTAAATCGAGGTCCATTGCAGGAAACCAGTCAGTTTTTTATGAACGTTATTGTTTGCTGATAACGGTGATCAAACATTCTGTCAAAATGATGCCGGACGCTTGTGGATGGCTGCAACAAACATGTGGAGGAGGTGCAGTTTGCTGTGGGATGTTAGCGGGGTTCCATGTATGCATCTGAGTTTATTTTAATTAGCAGCAGATAAAATCTTTGGTGATTTCTGCTGGCAAGAAATCGCTCAAGTTAACACATGTCTCAGTAAGCGCTGAAATTGTTCTTACAGCTTTCAGGAACATGAGAGTATTTAAACTTCTGTCCTTAGGAAGTCTTAAATTCATGGATCTAAAGTTAAGGCCTTAAAATATATTAAATTCGTTACAAAAGAACAAAAAATGGCTTTAAATACATTACTCATAGGTCTTACATTTTCTCTCACTACCATACCCCTGCCAGCTAGCTTTTTAACATTTTTTTTTTTCATATATTGTGGTGTATGTATAAATGCATCATCATTTGGGTGACATATACTTTTGCAAGTGCTACCTGTTGCAGTAAGCAATAAATCAATTAATAAATGAATCACATGATAAATTGAAATGAGCATGATTTATCGTTTTTCTCTTTCTACCAAAAACTGGACGACAAAACTCCTCAGTCTGGTGATTTGGTTTTACTAAGCCATTTTTTAACACCAGATTTGTTTACAGAGACTTCAGAATTAATTTTATTTGTTATTCTGTTACTTTGTTTACTTATTTTTGGATATTTAAAATGCCTTTCAATTCCAATGTTAAAATTTATTGATCTTTTAGAATGTGTTCTTGCATTATTATGCCATTAACATAATATTTGAAAATGGTCTCAAAACAACAATATTATTGTTTATGGCAATAACTTCTCAATTTATTCTGACAGTCCTAGAAACTGGTTCACTTCTGTTGCCAGGCCATGCAAGCTAGCAGGATCCCACAAACACCCCCTACTTCTTTTGTCTTACTTTTAATTTAGGTTGGCATTAAAAAGGTCTTTAAAATTTGACCTGTTTAACCTGCAGATGAACGAAAATGACAGCTTCATCCCCCAGTCACAGCGGCGGGGAGGAGAGACCGATGAGCAGGCTTTCTTTTTTCTTCTTTTTTTTTTCCCCAGCTACCCCCATCTCTATCAGTCATCTCATTTTAACCCAATCCGCTAGAGAGAACATGTCTCAGCCGTCAATTACAGCAGATTTCCACCACAACAAAGCTGATGGGATGAAAACGCTGCCTGAGCTCGCTTTCCTCCAGTGAACATGTCAAGCAGCTCTCTCTGCTGTGAAGGAGGACTTCAGAGCTGTTGCGTAACACAATGTGTTGAGCAGCTCAGATTAGGCTTATTTATTCATAACAGCTGTGTTTTGATTTTTTTCTCCAAACTACAGTGTGTGCTCAAATATTTATCAGGCCAACTCTAGCCGTGTCATTGCTCTAAATTATGAAAATACCATTTTCACAGCTGAATCCCTGATGTTCCGGCTATGTTCAATTTTAGTTTGTTGATGCCTGCTGTAATCTGCAGACCATTTTCCAACGTCGTTGGAATGTGGGACACATCATGGTTGGTTAACGCCGCCACCGCCATGCACAGTAACTCAGCGTTTTAAAATTTGAGATCCTCGCCTTGTCTACTCCTGAATCTTTCCAATATTTTCCAGTGTTTTGTACCTAAAAAATAATTAGGGATGCACCATCATTTTCTTTTTGGAAACTGATACCCGATAGTTTTCTCATTCCAAAGTTCAATGAACGATAAAAGCTGATAACATTCCTGGAACTAAGACAGACCAGTGAGCAAAAAGACCAAAAACAGTTTACACTTTAAAAAAATAAAATAAAAACTACTTTTGCCATATCAGCAGAAGCCAAATCTCAAATGGACATCTATTTAAATAAAGCACCTTATATTTAAAGTGGGTGCATTTGTCCAATCAATTGTTGCTAAAAGCTGACTTTAGGAACAAATCCTAAAGTCCAATTATGCATAACAATTTATTTAAAATCAATTTGAATTAGCTTCAAAACCCAGTTAATTAGACTTTCCTGATCTGCTCCTGACTGGAGTCAGTAAGATTTTTTTTTTTTTTGGGTGAATCAAGCGTTAAGATTTCTAAACATCTGATTGCAGCAAAACCAGCTGCAACATATATCATTTATATGAATATTGAAGTGACTGAGTGAGTTAATGAAATCAGAAAAAGGGAGTGGTAATTTGAAAAGAAAAAAAAAAGCAACACACTGACAACAGAATAGTGCAAAACTAGTGAAATGTATTGATATTTACAATACATACAGACAAGTTGTTCAAAATAGTTCATGAAATCCAAGACGGTTTTTTCCCCCCTTTATCCAAGGAATTGAACAGTTCAGCTCCAGATGGGAGGAGTTGACAGGATGTGACGCTTCTTCTTGGTTCGCTGTGTGATTTCACTCGCCGGTCTGGTCCACTGGGCAACAGACGCCCAGAATCCACAATCTGGATTGGGATCTGGAACAGGAACCAGGCCAGTGCAAAAACAGGCCTGAATGATCAACCCTGGGTTTTGTCTATCAAAATAAAATAAAAAAAATCATATGTTTTCCTTCTGTAGTGAATGAGTTTGTCATAACGACAATTAAACTCATGCGAGTGACTCATTCATTTCATTTGAACATGCAATGGATAGTGTTTTACAGTTCATTTCAGTTTAAATGCTCCATCGAGGTGATAAAACATACTGGGATCAGTTTGGCCGAGTCCAAACCATAACCAGGAGCTGCCATGCTGGCTCCCCGACAAAACAAACGCTCACCAGTTCCCACTTGTCAAACCGTGGGATCAGTGGAACGTTTTGATTCACAATGATGCATCTAAATGTTGAGAGGCATATGAGTGAAAGACAGAACTATAGACATTCGCTAAAGGCTAACAAACGGCTGGAAGCCTACCTGCAGCGGCGTCTCCCACCTGGCCTGGTGTGACCCTACAACGACACGATAACTGACACACCGAATGGTGTTCGGTTTAGTTTTGTGCTTAAGAAATGAAGGAAAGGCAGATTTTATTTTAAAATAAATCTTTAAACTAATAAAAATAAATAAAAGTGAATCTAATGGAAACGGAAAAAACGACCCCGGTTTCGCAGCCGTCACTATTTTCATCATTTCCTGCAGTTCATCAGTTTAGAAAATGGAGAGGTTGTGTTTTGTTCTGTTGTGAGTCAACAGGACATCAGCTGGCGATGGTTCTGGTCTTGGCATGCCCTCCTGGCCTGCAAAGAAAGAGACTAATGAGGATTTTCTGTGAAGCAAATTGTGCTGAAATCTGGCCACTTTGGAAGCTCGAGCCGTTTTCTGTTTAAACTGCTGATCAGATTCATTCCCAGTAAACTGGGCGGCTTTTCTGGGGGATTTGTAACGTTTTGATAACCTTACCCTTTCAAACGATTTTACTTGGCTAATGAAAATATCTTTGGAGAACAGATGAGTATTTAAAAGAAAACATAAAGATAAATACATGCAAGAATACACAGAAAACAGGTTACAGTGGGTGGGTCTGGTTTCTTTTGGCAGTTTGGTGCCAGCTGTGCTTATCAACGCAGAAAATATCCATCGTCCTACATAAACTGGAGGAAATTATGAACAAATTGTGAACGACTAATCCTTTGCATGAACTTGTGAAAAGCAAGAAAGAAGCAAGAGAGAATTCAAATAGAACAAATTTATGCTCAACAGACCGTTTTTCTTTTTGATAGATTAAAATTTTCACTTCTGCTGTTTAACACGATTCCACCTCCACTGCATATCAGGTTTTACTCTGCACTCGTCAAATCTTCTGTTTTTTTTCTCAGGTCACAAGTTTAATTAGCACATTGAGAATTTTTGAACATTCTTGTGAATCTTTCTCCACCAACTATAAAACATCTGTGATATGGAAGAAAAACAAAACTTTTTTTTTATAGAAAAATAATGAAACATCAATGAAAAATGTCAAGATTAGGGTAACTAATCTTACAGGCCTCACCAGCATGTGTCATTGAAACCTTTTTAAGCAGGAAATGGGAAAATACTAACACCAGAGCACGGCGACATGCGGTAGTTTCTCGGCCAAAATCGGGAGACTTGACCGGTACGGGAAGAAGTTCGGAACCAGCAGGACTCTTCCCAGAGTCGGCTGAGTGATCTAGGAGGCGACCAAGAACCCAATCTACAGGCATCACGGTGTGATGTCATGTGAAGAGCTGAGTTTGACTTCTGAGAATCAGCATGAGAGTCAAGTCTCTGCGATTTCACGTGTTAAAGTTTGTACTCAGTACTGCATCAGTTTGAGGAACGTTGATCTGTCGTTTGATCTGTTTTTTTTTTTTCTGTGCTCCGTCTCTATTCCGTGTTGCATGGAAAGCAATGATTTTCACCAGGCTTTCAGCTCACACCGGGTTTTGGTCGGCTTGCTGCTGTAATTGTCTGAAGCCCTCGTCGTACGAGTTAAACAGAGCGCTTGCTGTCTGTCGGCGAAGCCTTCGGGAATCCAAGCCATGTTGCAGGCGGGCCACATGGAGATGACAGTGAATTATTTATGTGTTTCCTGCCTGGTGCCCTGCTCATCTCAGAACAGCATTGAGTGTTTGAGCCGGGGCAGGCCGGGACATGCCTTCAAGCTGTCATTACCACAGAGTACTACTCGGGCAGCTTTCATAGCAATCGATATGCTCTCTTTCCACTGTAGAGGTTTATAAAAACAGCAATAAATATATATATCCCCTTTTGCTAAATATGTGTTTGGAATGATCACAGATGTGGTTTCTAAAGGAAATGGAGCTGAATATTGGATCTGAACATGTCGTGAAGAAGCAGCTTCGCCATTCATAGTTTATTTTCCCCCCTGACAATCCGTTGCATTTCAAGGAACATCGGCGAACTCACTCCTCCGACTCTGGCAGTGACACAGACACATTGTTGAAGTGATTGGATTGCAGGAAGTGGTCAAATTGGTTTGTTGTCTTCGGTGCAGAGCCGGAGGCCAGCAGCCCAGTGAAGAGGCGACAGCGTCTGATACAGACGGCAGCCGGAGGGGAAGCCGGGACAGCACATGTTACGCCTGTTCTCATGAATCCCGCTAATACAGTTACTGTTGCCACAAGCAGTTTGGAAAGTAATGAGCTAGATGACCCCTTTGTGACTCGGGTCACATGGTATTCTGTTACTCAGCTGGGATTTTGCTCTGAGGAAGAAGTTGTTTATTTTATAGAAATGTATGAAACACCGCAGAGATATTTATATCTCCAAACGGATTCAGAAAGATTAAGAGGCCTTAAGCGAACCTAGAGGACACACAATCACGTCTTTATGGTTCAGGTAGGGAGACGCTCAGAAGACTGCGAAATATCACCAGTGAAATGTTTGAAGAAAAAAAATCCAAACCTTTCTAAACTTTCTTTTTTATAGCATGTTTTTAGGCTTAGACTATAATTTGCAAAGCACTGCTGGTCTTAAAATACTGTCCTGATGTGAGATATGATCAAATATGTCCATATTCAGGACTTTTCATAGTTTGTTTGGGGCTCTTTTAAGCAGGTGTGTCTGTTTGAGGTAAAACTGACTCTGAGGTGACTGTGTTGAGCAAACTAACAGCTTTTAACTCCCAACAAATGATGTATTCATGATATCTAAATAAACTGCCACATTTCAACATTGACAAAAAAATTATGATGAAGTTTAAAATGTGTGGATACTCATTAGTACAGGAGTAAAAGGTTACTCCCTCCTTCATCCAGAAAAGGACACATTAGTGTATTTATTTATTAATTATTTTTTTGTGAATTGCCTCATACAAAAATGAGTAGCTCAGGATACTATCTGAAGCTCTCCACACCAAGGCAATGCAACAACAGCCAATCATGACCAATCAAAGCTCTCAACGACCTTCTGGCTTGTTTCACATGCCTGCATTCCACAAAATGGCCGTTTTGCTCCTTTGCCGTTCGCAATTTTGATAGTTTGATACAAGATTTTTCTGGGTGAGAATTTGTACCTTCTGCCACAGGACATTTCGCACCATCAAGTCAAATCCACCAAAAGGGCATGTCATTCCTGCTTTGACAGGAGACAATTTAAAGTCATTTGTACACTATTTCCCCATAAGGACATGTGGCTGTTTGACTCCAGTAAATAATGTTTACCAGGAAGAGGCCACTTATTGCATGTTTTTCAAAACCAGGGTAGTTTTCTGGGGCCATGAATACCCTTGTGTTTCCTCTGTATCTACGAAGGTAAAAACTGGTTACCAAGGTTGATGTTTAGCTCTAAAAGCCCTTGAGGTACTAATAGCAAACTGACCCTGGACAACCAAAACTAGAGTGATGGACATGTGGAAGGCCAAAAGTCAGCTGTTCCTGTGTTTTAGAAGGCCTGACGGCACACAATAAACGCCGGTAAAATGATGTCATACCGTGGGATTGGCTAACATTTTCTCAGTAGTTTTACAACAAAATGAATCTAAATTTGTTGTTAGACATAAGGATTTGACTAACAAACCTTTATGTGAGTCTATGGTTGCCTGTCTTTGCATTGGCCATGTAATATAATAATTAACAGGCTAGCAGTTCTGTGACTGTGAACAGGACTGTGTAAAATGGACGGGTGGACAGAAGTTATTTCATTCAAATGACCCAAAATGTGTGGTCTGGTTCTGTCTTGTGGAAACAAGTTAAATTTCATCTCCTGTGACGTCCAGAAAGCTTGCCTGATTAAAATGCACGTTTTTCCATTTTCATCTTATACGCCTGCAGTTCAAACGGGAACATGTTGTCATATTGCAGAAAAGTTCATTTGAGCATTTTCAGAGGAAACGTGGCTGCTGTGATGCTTCCCCTCTTCACTCACAGGTGAAACTGGAGAAATGTGGCAAATGGCCGCAGCCTGTCAGGAAATATTACCCAGTTTATTGCTCTGGTGTGGCAGCAGTGAACTGATCGTTCTGATCTCCAGACTGTGCAGAAAAGTCTCAGATGTTCAAATAACATTTGACTGAACAAACAAAAAGAAATCAAGTCGCCCTCTGATTGATACTTGAAGATAATAAATCTCTCCTGAATCGTTTTCATGTTTTTCTAAATTTATCACAAAGGCACAACATTTAACAGCTGCCCACTCCCACAGGCACCTATGTGCTCAGGAGGAGTTGCAGTGTTCATTTTCTTTTCTTCACAGATTCCAAGAGGAAAACTAGTTTTTAGGAATCAGTTTTTAAAATTCCTTTTCAAATTCGGGTAATATGAGTGAGTTATGACAACATTTACATTTCCTTTGGGATAAAGTAGTATATTTGTACTGAATTGAATCATAACATTTGCTCAAAGATCTGCAGTATTAATTGCCTGACATTAGAACCAGGAAGATGTAATTATGTTTTAAATGTTTATATAATGCCCATATAAGTTAGTGTTTTACTCTGGGTGCATCCACCTGAAGTCCCTTGACTGATTTTGCCATTCAACTAATGAGCTGAAACCATTTCCAAGTTATGGATCTACTAAACACACACACACACACACACACACACACACACACAAAATGGCTTAAAAAAACCTTGATTACTTTTATAATTTAAAATACTGGAAGCTCATCGTTTTGTTCAGGACAATAGAATTTTTCTCAACTTTAGTTTTTCATACTTTTTTGGCCTTTGAGTAAATTTCGGATAAACTTGGCACACATGGACTAAATTGTTGCTACGCCTGTTAACCAAACAAATCTTCAATTGAAACTGAAATAATTTGAAAATGACAAAAAGATTCTGTCTGTGTGTAAAACATATCTCTACTGATCCATTTTCCACCTGTTTCTCAGTTTTATTGCCAAGGCTTTATCTAGGTTTTGTGATCTTCAACAGAGTTGCTGCTTTGTGACAGAAATCTTCATCGGTAGGATTCTCATTTCAGTCGAGATAAAGAACGGAAACATCCTCTCGGTGAAAGTGTGCGTGAAAGTGTGTACGTGTGTGTAAGTGTCCAGATCAGAGAACGACAGCCTGCCTTTGTCCCAGTCCAGATTCACTCTTATCCTGCGGAGCGTCTTCTGAACTGGGAGCATAGTGGGAGGCGCTGGCGGCGACCGTGCTTTGTATTCGCCTTCAAAGAACCCAATCACGAAAAGTCCAGACCGGGTCTCTCTTTTCCTCTGAACCGACTCCGCTAGCACACCAAGGGTCCAGAACGAGCCGTCTCCGACGTCGACATCCCAGGTGTGACTCCCCGAGTCGAAGGCCTTGGGACTCAGGACGGACGACCAGCCGTCAAACCTCTCTGGGTTGTCAGGAAGGTCCTGCTTCTCTCCCAGTCTTAGGCCGGTCAGGTCCTTAGACAGGTTGACGTCTACATCAGCAGTGTTTGGGTCCAGGACGAGAGGCGTGTAGGAGACAACGTCCCTCATGTTGCTCCAGATGCTGAAGGCCAGGTTGCCCCGGTGTTTGGCCTGGTCTATCAGAGCTCCTGAGGGCAGCGATGGAACCTCCAGCAGGGGGCAGCGCTTCACTCTGTCCGCTGCTGCCCTGTAGTTGTAAAGGAAAAGGATGTCTTCTGCTCCCAGCTCCTCTTCTGTGTCTCTGACCATGTCCGAAAGTGCGGCTATCTCTCTGCTCAGACTCTCTATCTTCCTCTTCATCATTCCACTCTTCTGCTCCTCTTCCTCCCTCAGTGCTGCCAGCCTGTCCTCCTCTTCCTCTGCTAGAAACCGCCGAAGCTTCTTGAACTGCTCCCTAATCCGCCTCTCCGTGTGCCTGGCCTGGAACTTAATATGTTCTGCCGTGCGATCAAACTCGTCTTTAGCTCTCCTCCCGAGCGTCAGCCTCTTCTTTGTGGGTTCCAGATTTTCCCGCAGTTCCCTCCGTTTCCTCTGCGCCGCTTCCTCGATGGGCCGGATCCTGTGGTTGATGTGCCTCCTCGAGTCTCTGCAGATGTGACACACTGGCTGCTCGTGGTCCAGACAGAAGAGTTTGAGTTTCTCAGAGTGCAGACTGCACAGAGCCTCCTTTGACCTGGAAGCCATTTAGTCGTCTACCGAAGCTGAAAAACCGCAGCAGACAGAGAGTCCAGTTAGTTTCCTCCTCTGTGTTTCACTAACATTCTAGAGACTGAGTCGTGGTTTTGGTCAGACTCACCTTCAGTGTGTGGAGTTTGAACAGCTCGGAGCAGAAAAGTTGGAGTTTTTCATTGTTTCCTCTCTCTGCTGCATTTGGAGTCGCTCAGAGGAATCTGACAGTGTGTCTGTCACTCTGGTCACAAAGTGCTTCCTGTTTGATTTCACCTGGGCGATTTTAAGGGTGGGTCTTAAACCTGTTTGTCCTGTTGATTCATCTGTTGAAACCTGACATTTAAAGGTCTTGTTTATCATAAACAATTTAACAAGCTTTCTGTTTTTACCTGCATAGACGATTCCCCACCAGAGAATAAACATAGTCGCTTCTTGCATCCAAAACAGTCCAGATGAAGTCCGTACACGTAGAGTTCACAGCCTTGGGATTTTTCCAGATGTGTCAGAAAAGGGGCGGGGCTTAAACCTGTTAAACCTCATGTTTTAAGTAGTGTCCACATGTCACTGAGATTCATTAATTTAATTTTTTTCTACACCTTAAGATTCGAATCTCTTTCACCATGTAATCCTCCACACATTCAGACTATAACTATGGTGAAAAGTGACTGTGTGTCCATACAGCAGCTTGTGAAAACAGAGAACCTCACAGCAGTTTCTCAGTTTCACATATCGCTTCATCCACTGCTGTTTTCAGCTGCGCTTCAGTTTATTGAGTTTTTTCCCCAGCAGTAATCCATCAAGCAGAAGCCTGGACTTTGACAGTACCATTGAAACAACTTGATTCTGTTTTTTGTGTGTTTTTTTTTCATCTACTCTGTTATAAATTTGCTGCTTCGTTTTGGATCATTGTCCCGATGGAAACCCAGTTAATTATGACTGTTTGACAGTTGCTGTTTTTTTTGTTTTTTTGTTTTTGCAGTGGAGCTCAGCCAGTTTGGGCAAAACGATTCCAAATTATTAGAGACTGTCAGTGATTTCCTTATGAAAAAATGAGTCTAATTTTTTAGACATATTTTTTTGGACATTGAATTTATACAGATTTTTTTTATCCTGTGCAATTATGCATCAAATGCCACATTTTAAATGTCACCTGCAAAATATTTGCCTTCAAAAATTCACCTGCAAACTAGTCCACAAGTTGCGGTTACCTGGTTAGCGTTAGCCACTTGTTTTTAAGATCAACTAAATTCAAAAAGTTTTGATTAAAATATTACACAAAAGTAAAAATGTCTGCTTTAGTAACAGAATAAGACATAAAATTAGGCAACTATAAGTCTTCTCATAAAAACACTCAATACAAGAACAATTTATTAACATATAAAACATGCATTTTTGCAAAGTTAGGTAAAAATATGAGGCTCCAGAGCCGCCTCTCTGAAATGAGCTGAACTTCCCATCACTTCTGTCTTTGTTTAATTCAGGCATCTCTGAGAAATGAGACTCAATGTGTCAGTGAGATTTACCTGTACTTGGAAAGGTCAAATTAAAAAAGGAATCCAAATAAAATGCTGAGCACTTGATCAAATGACTGAACGGCAGAGAGTCGGCAGCTGAGCAGCCCGGCCCTCACAGAGACAACAGCACCCACTAAGAGAGGACGACCGATAAGGAGCAGCAAGAATCAATAAACCCAGAATCATGAAATTATAATCCTCCCTACACTTATAAACTGCAACAGCTGCTCCATCAAGGTCATGGCTGATTTCTTTTTCCTTCTTGTATTTGTGATAACGGGAAAAAAAGTCTTGTAGTTTCTTAAATCGCGAATTGAACCATAAAAATGTCCCTCGCTGCTGATCCTCAGCTCTGTGACAAACTGATCCTTTACTAGTTTGAAGTTCTTCTGCCTTTACCTGGAAGTAATGTTTTATTTCTTTAAGAAAATCCCATTGCACATCTGGTTCTTTTCAACAAAAATCACAATTTAAAGAATGACTACTCGTAAAAGGAAATGGGGAAACAGAAGAATCAAAGGTTTTCTGTAGAAACATCGTTTGCATTTCTCTGTTTTACACTTTTCATTATTCAGCCTCTCCTGAGAACATCAATTACTGTGGAGGCCTAAACTGCAGCAAATTATTAGATCTGCAGAGAAGATCATTAAGACTAATCTTCCCTCCATCTATGACTTGTACAGATCCAGGGTCAGGAAAAGGGCAGCTAACATTTCTGCAGACCCCACACATCCTGGACATGGACAGATTAGACTTTTATCTTCAGGATAAAAGTGCTACAGACCACTGTTTACGAAGAAACAGCTGCTGAAAAGACAGTTTCTACTCCAGACTGTCTTTCTGATGTGCACTTAAAGCCAGAATGCTCAGATGGATACAAGGCAGATACTCACCAATCCAACTTTCTTACCTTTTACAAAAAATACTGTATGCACACATATGAACAAGACAGAAAACTTTAATGTTTTATTTTCCCAAGACAAAGTAGGCAACAAGACATAAAATTATGCAACTTTAAGGCTAATATAGCTAGCCTAAAATATCCATATCGGGCTGATTTTAAAAAATAAATCTGTTGAAATGTACAGAACAACATACAAGGCAAAATTTCCTAAATCTCTTCTTTTTTCACTTTTTTAATATATCTTTATATTTCAAATGAGAGCAAAACAGATCTGAAGTCAAATTCTTTATGTGAAAACCTTGAAAATAAAGCTGATCATGATTCAGAAGAATATGAAAGGAGACATATAAAAAGGAGTTAAACCGTTACAAAATTAGCATTTAAAAGTCAACTACACGTTATCTCAATTCTCTCTGAAATGTATGAGTAATAGCTCGCCAGACTTAACATCCTGTCTACTTGGGTATAAATTAATCCTTTCCTTTAAATCTGATATGCAGCGAGGAACGACAAAACTCATTTATTTTATTTTTTTAGATTTCATATGCCTGAAGCCTTTTTGGAGTCAAGATGCTCTTCTCATTAAACATTATTTGAAATCACAGTTCGAATTTCTTCAGCTGAGAACATCCCAACCCCTGGATATGCAACCTCACACAAGAACAAGCACAAATAGGGAAGAGCTATTTATCATACTTGCCCTCAGGAAACAAACAAGGAAATGGATCTAGGCTGTTGTTTAGTACTCTTCTCCTATATTTATCCCCCCCAAGGTCATGAGACTGGAGCATGCACTCTGGGGATAGAGATGCTAGTCCATCCATGTGTGCTACGTCAGCCAACAGAGCCAGAGGTAGACGCTGCTGGGAGGGGGGGGGATTAGGACAGGAAAACATGAAGCAATTGGCAATCAAAGCTTGAAAATGTTCGCTCAGCAATGCACATTCGAGTGCCTTGAGTTTATTTTTAGAAACCTGGACAACATTTATAGACGAGGAAATGAAATATCCAAAGGCTTTTTAAAAATGTTTTTTTCACAGAAATATGGAAAAATATACTGTGGTTCCAAGAGGGGGGGGAAGAATAGTTCTTTATTAATAATTAACATATTATGTAAAGATTGCAGCGTTTGATTGAGAAAGGGGCTGTTGCATTCTGGGTGACCACTTCCCCCACTCTCCCAGTTAAAAAAAAATATGTTTTTCATTTCCAAACCTCACAAAGAAGATTAGTACCTTAAGAAAATATAAATATAATACAGATTTCTTTAATTTCTTTACTCACAATTAAATGTTTCTGACCATCGGATTCCTAGTCATCTTGTTAAAAATCAATTCAGCTGTTGTTAGCCATTTTGTTTGGTTCAATTTTACAGTGCTTTTGTCAGACCCATACATTCAGGTAATCATTCAAAATGACCTTTTTAAAAACGTATAACAAAAGATCTAAAAAGCAACACATTTTGTAACAATCTAGATCACTTTAGAAACAATAACATTGAAATCTAGCAAATGAGTTACGTTGCCTATTCCAAGGCTCCATCAGACAGATCCTTTAGTACAGAGAACTTTCCTTCTCAGGTGTAACTAACCTACTAAAATGTGTCTAAGAGAAAATCCACAAATCATTCAGGTCAAGAAGGAACCCAGAAAATGTTAAGCATGCAGGTCTCAGTTAAGGTTTGTTTTCATGATTCAACAACCAGAAAGAAACTTGGGGGGAAAAAATGGCAGCAAGTGGAGGTAGGGGACACTGTTGTTCAACTTCTTTAGATGCCTTTGTGTTATTTTGTTCAACTCATATTTCCTTTAATCCTTTCAGACCATCACATCTGCAGTTATTTTCCAAATGCAGTCATAAGACATTTGCTCATTTAAAAACTATATCTTTAGCTATTTCTTTTAAACCAAAACACAGAACCTTCTAATTACTTATTCTCTTAGTGTAATGTGAAGATAAAGGGGTGCGCCAGCCATGTTGGAATATGCCAAGAGCCAACAAGGTCATGATCAAATTTAGAAGGCTAGGGAATAAAAACATGTGCACAACCCTGTATGTCGTCCTGGTTGTGTGTTGCATAGTTATTCTTTGAAAATGAACAAAGCGCATATTCTCACACATTTGCATGGCCAGTCTTGCGCTCTCCAAAGCCCTCATTAAACGCTGCTGTTTGAGCCTTACAATACTTTGAACTGCTGCATCATTGTGAGGCGCTAATAGGACTCTCTCTTTGCGTCTTTGTGCTCACTCCAGCAGCCTCACTGTATTAAGGTTTCCATTCATTGCTTTTCTGCTCACAGATTACCGCAACGCTGAAGCACAGGCTGACAATATTTCTTCATTTATGAATAAAAGTCAAAACAAAGAGGACCAAGCAGAGAGAACATGACAACTTCCCTCTGCCTCCCCATCCATCTACCTGTCTAAATTGGATGACTGTATAAGCAGATGAGGGTGGGACTGATTCGGACTCATCCTTGTGAGCGCAGCCATTATCTGTGCAGCAACTCTATTTACTGTACATATTCATCTTTGTGTCCCAGTTCGTTCGCTAACTGCTTTTTGTTCACTTTTGGCATGGATACGCTGAGGGCCAAAACTTCACTGGAAACAAGCAAGTTGAAAAGTGACAATTCTTCATCATTAACAAGAAAAATTAGAAATAACTTGATTAGGTGGCTTCGTATGCTCTGCAGTGAGCTGGTAATTCAACATGTGAGCTGCTGCGAGGCAGAATATGAGGAGCAGACGCAACATTAAAAGCTAAATGCAGATACTCACTACTTGTTAGATCATGTACATGGTAGCTGGGTCATTGTGACGTTGGGACATTAGTAGCAATTCCTCCTCTTTGAGGGTGAGCTTATTTCATTGAACCTATAGATGCTGTAAAGTTGATGTCTTTGTACTTTGGAGTCCTACTGGAGAGGCAAGAAAAAACCTAGAAGAATTCCAGCATGTGGTTCGTCACAATCATTGTACAAGACTCAGAGGGTACTCTGTTTAGATCAAACCTAAAGTAGTATTTTAGCTTACCTACATTTTTTTTAGCTTACCTAAAAAAATTCAGGTAAGCTAAAATACCAGATACCTGGAGCTAGATGACAGGGGAGCCCTTGAAGAAGACCTGGTAGGCCAAGAAAGAGCTGAGACTGGATGGAGATTCATCTTTAGGACAATGAGTCTGAAGATACAACTCTGCTTTGTATTAAAGCTTGTTCGCGTGTTTGGATGGCCCAGTCAAAGTCCAGACCTAAATGCAATTGAAAATCTGAAATGTTCTGTTTAGAGACACTTAATCTGACTAATCTTCAGTGATGGAGAAACATTTCAGTCTCTAGATGTACAAAGTTGGTAGACACAACCCCCTAAAAACCTACAGATGGGAATACAGAGAAAAGTGATTCTACATTTTATAAAAAGTTTAATTGAATTTGTTTTAATCCTTTAAATTAGTATTTCTCAACGGGATGTTCAGAGGACGGCAGGAGGCGCTGCGATTCCTTTGGGGGGCGTTTGCTCCAAGGTAAACTTTACTTCTCAAATGCATAACAATACCAGTTTAGACTTTGAGCAACTTGCTAAAACTGTGTTATGTAACATTAAAACATGCCTGGCTGCAACTGTATTGATGGCAGCTCTTCTTCTTCTCTTCAGTGTTTGTTAGCTTCTAGCTTCACTGCATCAGTTCAGCGTCACACCGGCTGATGACGATGCTGTGATTCACTTGTCTGGTGTCTGATTTTCAAATATTTTATGTTTTATTGAGGAGTTTTGTACATATGTTTGGCAGTGCTGTGATCATGTCAAAGCAACAACTTCTATTAAACAGTGTTTTATTGTCCCTGGATGCTGTTTGTTCCATGGAAGGACAACAGAGTGTTGCTCAGTGGTGTGAAGTAACGAAGTACAAATACTTCGTTACTGTACTTAAGTACAATTTTCGTGTATCTGTACTTTACTTAAGTAGATTTAATAATGGATACTTTCGACTTTTACTTCACTACATTTTACAGTAAATATCTGTACTTTCTACTTCACTACATTTCTACAAAACCGTCGCGTTACTCGTTACGTCCAAG
>CAEFZX010022053.1:0-31910 GCA_903066825.1 Alfaro cultratus | reverse complement strand
TTGGCCAATTTTAAAAAAAAATTTAAGCCATTTAATTTCTGATATATGCATTTAAATTAGTTGCTTTTTAACTATTTTTTATTTTTTTTTTTTTTTTTTTTTTTTTTTTTACATCAGTGCGTAAAAAGACACAAATTAGAATAAAGTTCTGCCATTCTGACCTTACATTGACTTTCATCAGGTCAACCTGTGAGACCAGGCAAACCAACGTTCAATAATCTCTTATCGTTATCCGGAACTAAAAAGTGCAAGGAGTGAAAATACTGGTTAGTTTCAGGAAAACTGGATTGACTAACAGTCACTGACCAGCTTCATCCACTGAGGGTTCAATGACCGCAGGTTCAAAATTTAGTAGCTACATTTTAAACTAAATCACGATGATTACAGTGACTAAGTCAAAGCCTACGTCGCCTCTTGTGCGAGGCATGATTCGCAACTAAAAAAGTTTAACTTTCTAAAATTAGTTTATAAGGCTTTACAATTAAATGAATCAAGTGCATTCTGCAGTGGCCATTGATCGCTGATTTAAAGTAAGTTCATGGCATGTTTATCATAAAACAAAACAATTTGGATCCTGGCATCAAAACAATGAACATACATTCACCGGCCGCTTTATGAGGCACACCCACTCAACTGCTTAAGCTTAAGCAAATAGGTAATCAAGATAATCTAATTTCAGGAATCCAATTCAGTGAAGCATCTAAACAGGGTAAAGATGACTTGCAGAAGATCAGTACCAGAATCAGAATGAGGTAGAAAGTGAAACATAAGTGACTTTGGAAAAGGAAGTGATTCAGATTTACACAGAAAAGAGAAAACAAAAATAGCCAAAGGCCAATTTGATGATATAGAAAGGCATCCATGATTCGCAACCAGATATGCAGTCAACAAATCTGCAGCAACGTTTGACCAAAATCTTATCATGTCAAATCCATTCAGCTAGGTGCTAAAGAAGCTCTGAACACAAAAAGGATAAACCAATAGAATGGTGTACCTAATAAAGTGGCCACTGGAATGTAAATGTCAAGCTTACTCATATCATTATCAACAATTTGTTTTTATTTTAAATAAAACCAATAACTGAAACTTTTTTTTAGTATATCTGATAATGCTTACTGAGGACCAATGAATACTACAACAATGCAGATCATGTTCAAGACAGAAGTTAACGGCACCTTGTGATAAAGTTCTCTGAGGTTTTATGTCAGACCATAGAATATTTTGCCAGCACAAACACACACACACCCACGCACACACAGCTGTTCTATCTGTGCATGTTCAATCCTTATGAAACCGCAAATGAGGAAAGAGCTACACATGTCTGCATGTGTAGCTTTCCCACCGCTCCATATCAAAAGGAGCGGTGGGAAAGTATGAATCCTGAGATGATGACGTTCCCCTAAACCACGTGACTCAACTCCAGCTAGAACAACCATATCCATCTATATTCGATCAGTTAGTCTTTTTTCTACAACGGGCCTCCCAGGAGGGGAAAAACGGACAAACGGGAAGGAAATGCAACTGTCAGTTTGTCATATTACACATTTCTCATTCACGCACATTGACATGCAGGGTGAAAAATGGTGGGCTATTCTGAGATGGTGAACATCTGTCCTGATTTGTGAACGCAGATGTAGTTCAGCAAGAGTTTAAGCACCAATTAGGAATGTTTTCAGCGGTTGATAGTATCATGTTCATGAAGCCGTTTTTAAAAAGGACAGAGACAGTATGTCGCAAACATGAACTCAATATAGGCCGAAATGGCCATGTGAAAAACATTCCTGGGTTAAAATAATTCTGCAATCTAAAAATCACAGTTTAAATTTGAGTTTGTTACCATCATCAGCCTCAATCTAGTTTACTGAAATAAAGAACATTTACAGCCAGTGGACTCACTTGCAACTTATATCCAAAACTGCATGTATGCACTTCTCAAAAAAGGCAAATACTGACAGTGATTGTAGTACTTTTATTCAAGACAAAAAAGGAGAAATAGTGCAAGAATTCAAATATTGTATTATTTTAGATGCACAAATCTTTAGCATCAGAGATGGCCAAGTTATTTAATGCCATGATTACACCCAATATGACATACTGTATAAGAAGCTGGTAAAAAAAAAAAAAGAAAAACACATTTTAAAACCAATTGAAACAGTTTAAAACAGGCATCAAAAGTGACTAAAAGCTTAAATCACACTATTACTGTCAGATACACTAAAAACATTAACAATTAAGTTGGGAAAATATTGTAAAATATGACTCTGTCTTTGTTTATTTTGTGGTTACGTGCCACTTCAACAATTTTTTCAATAGATTCCCAGTAAAAGGAAAGAGGGCGAACTCTGGGGTGACCGTCTACCATTCAGGAAACCCTCTGATGATCACGCTACTTTCTCTTATTGTCCATTTTATGCTTGGAATACAGTTCTGAATAATATCATACAGGAACTCCCACACTTCTCTCCGAAAACATCTTAAAAACTGGTTCCTGGAAAGCTAAAAATGTCAACAGGACTATATTTAAACATGTATTATTAAGGTTTTGTCTTTTACACACTCAACTTAGTAGTATTGCTTGATCTTTTTCTTGTTTGCGTGTCTTTTAGCACCAACCTGCCTAAGGAACTAGAGAGACTAGCTATATAGGGGAAATTCCCCCAAAGCTATAATCTCATATTTATGTGTAATTCATCAGCAGCATTTTTGTCCCATTTCTAAAAATAAACTGAACTGAACAAGCTGGTGTAAGAGATTTCCCACTGTTGTTTACAAATATACAGAATCGCATAGCTCTAGAAGCCAAAAGTCATTGAATATTTTTTTTTTCTTTATAAAGAGAATATTATTTAGCTTTGAAAGCTAAAATAGCATCTCTGCAGCTCTAGAAGAAGTCTAAATAGAGTCTGCTTTAAGTGTTTGAAATAAACCAGAGCATTATGTGTTTGGAAGAGGCTAAGTAATAGTAGGTTTGTTTATATAATTAGCCCTCTATCAAAGCACAGCACAGCTGTATGCTGTAATTGCATGCCTGTGAGCAACATAAAAAAGTTGCTTTTTTTTCCCTAAGTCAGGACTAAACTAGGAACATGAGCAAAACTTCTGTGGAAAATCTGGTTTGTACAGTGAAAATTCCCAATAGCAGTGCAAAAATAACCCCAGGAAAAGGGTGTGAGGAATACACAACGGGTGTACTTACAGTGGGGCTTCAGTAAAGCCAAGCTAGATGTAACGAGACCCTTTTTAAAATTAAACCAAACTATGTCCTGATAAACAATTGCAAAAAAAGCCTTTGGGTACAATGAGGTCATGCTGCCATTTTAAACTAACCCATAAAAAGTCAACAGAAGACGCTTAGTCAATTGTTTCTGGTGGGTAAAAGCAGACACAGAAGTTTCATACTCCTTGCTTGGTGACCAGATGCTGAGAAAACTCTGCCCAGGCTCTATTAAACTATTTTCTAGAATTTACCTCACTTGTACAAAGAATCAGGGAGTTATGCAACATTTTACATCTTTCAACATTCCACTACTCTGGAAAAAGCCTGGAGACTTCTCTTAGAAACAAGGCACACTTGTTGAGTTAATGGAAAGATTTGGACAAACAATCCATGGCAGTGTTGGCATTGAAGTTTACTGTGAGTCAGTTTGCTGCCTGAAAAACAAAAGCCAAAGCTGCTGATTATTACCTGTATCTTTTTAAAGCTCTCTTTAGGCAACAATATTTTTTTCAGATGCGCACTCCTGATTGGACAAACAGCTGCATTCACAAACGTAAACAACCGTGTGTAGTTTCAGCTTTGGGCTGCAATCAGGCTGCTCATCACTGATGCAACACAGAGCTTGGCTACAGGACAACAAAAACCCAAAGTTGCACCATCTGTCTCCTTCTCTCCTTGGAGGTTTACATTCCTCCTCACAATCAAATGACAGGCCCAAGAGAAGAGATGCCAGCCGGAGTATAATCAGGAGGCATGCTCAATCTTATGTCCTTTGGGTTGCACTTCTGCTCAAACACTGTACTGAAGATTAATAAGCTATGTGGCAAAGCTTCATGTTGGACTTTATAAGAGAGGTGAAAATTCCAGAATCTTCGTGGAGAGACTTAATCCACGTGCCAATTACCATGGCTGCGAGGAATTCAGGGTAAATATGCAGAGTGGCTCTGCTTAAAGAAACTACGGTAGAAACATGTCTTTGTTCGGCATTTACAGCACATTTATCTTTTGTTTTGTTTTTTATGCATTTTGAATTAATACGAGCGTGTTAATGATATTTAGGTATCCCAAGATTGTAAAAAGTTCCGGTTTCAAACCTGCAAAAATTGTCCTGTCATGTTGTTCTCATGGAACATAAGGTCACTTTAAAGCAAGGACAAGGAAAGCGTAAAAATGCCCGGAGATTTCTTCTCCTGATCTGCTCTGTGATTAGAGCATAGAGCAGAAAAGTAACACCTCTATCCATATGTTGCTGCACACCGGCAGTAAGTTGGCTGAAAGAGGGATAGCATAGCTTTCCCTACTTGTTTTAAAACTACAGTTGGCCATAGTAGATAGCCTGGCAAATTAACCATCTCTTATCAGCTTTTTAAACAAATACTACTCTATTTAAAAAATGACAAAACATATCTTATTTTACACATAAAGCACTTAAAATCTACTACTAAGGCTGAATGCCATTTCATCCCTTGGCCGTTGCTTTGCCCTTAACCCTACATTTCTAAGGGTTAGGATAGGAGTCTGCCGATAAAGAACTAAGAAACTTTTTCAAATGTAAAGCAAAATTTAATGGAAAAAAATCCAATCTGCAGGTTTTTTGTTATCAATGTTGCAAAAGTTTTGTTTTATTTTAAAACTTTCAAAACAAACAAAATCATGGCTCTTTCATCAAAAAAAATCTAAAGAAATTTTACTAAAAAAGAAATTTATAACATTTTATTTAATTTTTTTGTTTGTAGCTGTAGCTGAGTCAATGGCAAAAACGGCTTTGAGAGCGGGGGAAGAGTGGAGTGATATATATATATATATATAAAATTATAGATCACATTTTTACTGTAAAATTCCAAACATGATTTTAACATAATTTCTCTACATAAAAAGACCAAATAGCATTTCAAAACAGACTTATCAGCTCACACAACTTTGCAAACTTGCAAATTGTGTCAAACACAACTGACATTTAATAGTTTGGCAAACTTGAAACTTGATTTATTTAATTTCTCAAACTGTTCCCTAACTAAAAGAAAAAAATCTATTCTTAATTCTAAAAAAAACAAACAATACAAGCAGAGAACATCATATAAGATGTTTTGTTGAGATATGAAGTTCAGATGGCTACTTAAAGCACCTTGTTAGGTCTCTTACTGAAGTTTGCTATGATAATGCTAGAAAAGAGACATAAATTGTTGTTGGTATTTTGGCCACCCTTCCAAAAACAAACCCATACAAAGCCTGTAGTACAATATAAAAAATTTTTAACTTACACAACCCATATTCCAGTGATGCTCAGTACTGGGAGACTGACAGGCAGTATCATCCACAGAGACATTTTGGACCACCTTGAAAAATCCCTTTCCTCTCCGTCCTCTTCGACCAGCCCAGGAATATCCTCTCAGGTAGCAGACAAACATTTACCTCCAGGTGACTGGGCTCTGCATGATCACAAACTGATTCATTTTCCTAAAGATGGAGGTTGGCAGATGGGACAGATGTGTCCTTTTTTTTAGCTGGCGAATGAGACAGAGAAAGGGGGCAGGCAGTGAGTTAGGTCAGGATTATTTAGGTACTTATCACGCACTAATCAGCAATACAAATTAAACTAATCTTCTTTGTTGGGTGAAATGTGATTCAATCACGCGCAAAAATCGTTCAGGTTGTGAAACTATGATGTTACCTTCTTTATCCGATTTTTTTTTGTCTCTTTTTTTTTCACTTTTTTTTTTGGCGGAGCGCAACAAAGTAATAAATATTAGGTGTGTACATTTTTCTTTAACCTATCACAGCAAATTATGTGGCTCATTACTCACCTTCAGCCTCAGAGGACCAGCGAGTTTTGCAGGAGGTTTTGTGGAAACTTTGAGGCCGTCGACGTGTCCTCCTTGTCCTCCTCCTCAAAAAAAAAAAAAAGTCCCAAAAGATGCCGCGTTACTTTAAAAATCTCTGCTTCGTGTTTTCCTCCTGAGCAGAGGTTGACCGTTTCGCTTTGAAGTGCGTGGCGTACAGCTCGCGCTCACAGAAATGCTGCCACGAGACCCGAAGACATCCCAGAAGATCCAGCTGTTTGACTCCGCCCACCTAAAGTTACGTTCGAGTTGGCGTTTCCCGAGGCGTTGATGGTTAAAGACTTCATTCCGCCGTAACAAAGACTTCTCTGCCAATCATTTTCTGTACTGAATACAATGAAACGCAAATAAATCTGCAGTGTAGCAAAAATCTTACTCGCCAAACACGTCTTCAAAGATGTACACGCGAAAGTCTCAAATTGATCAAACAAGAACAATTGCTGTAAGTATGAAAATTCATGCTCAGGAAAAGCTTCATCTTTTATTAGCGAAAGAAAGAGGTGAAAAGTTTGAAAATTGGATTTTCGAAGCCATTTTGTTGAACACAGAGCTAATACTGCCCCCTGCTGCACATAACGACACGCACATGGAAGAATTCTTAAATGTGATCCATCAAATTGTTTATTATTTAGTGTTCAGAATTGTGTTGTTTTATTTGACTGGATTTCAAAATGCCTACAATGCACTTTGAAATGTGTGTAGGAAACAATTTTGTGGCATCTATTTGGATGATTTTTCAATCCAGCAATAATTCAGAGATGTCTGAATTATTGGATGCAATATATGCTGGAAATGTAACAATCCACTGAGGGATGTGGTTGTGTTTCTTTTTTTTTTTCTTTTTTTTTTTTTTGCATGCAAAGCAAGTAACCAAGATATAATCCCTCTGGGTGGATTTTTGGGCAGGGTGTCAACGTTCAACACAGGTTAACACCGGGTCTAAACAAGCCCCAGACTGTATCACATACCAGACTGCATTACTGTAATGGTGTACTATTACTGGCTCTGTGAAAAAAATTCTTTCTCCAAATGAAGCTTAACGGAACTTAAAAAGGTACATTTCAAATAGATAAGTAGACTACATCTCAGTTATTTCCAGAATGTATTCAATTCATTAAGATTGCTTTGCAAACTCCCAGTGATGCATTTTGTGAGGAGGATGAATACTGAGTGTAAATATTGTAGCAACAATTCAAAACACCAGTCAGAAGGTAAAACTCAGGAACAAATGGGTCATCCAAATAGAAAATTACCTCAACCATGCAGCCTAATTTGCTCTTTTTTTCTTTTTCTTTTTTTTTTTTTGAGAACAACAAAGTTAATGTTTCGAAGCAATCATCACAAAATGGAAGATTTGTGAACACAGTTGAAAAGATGTGTGTGGTTATTTCTTCAAACCTGATTCAGACACATCAATTCTTAGAAGAAAAGTACCAAAATTGGGAGCCTTGTGAGATGATACTCAGATTGCTGACCATACACTAGAAAAGGCAATTCTGTTAATAATAAGAAATTATATGTAAACTTCAAATTTTTAAGAAAATTACTAAGAAATCTTTTTTGTAAAAATGCTTTCTTAATTTTTTGGCATTTTGCAAATAGAAATAATTTTGGTTCGCCTAACTGTCCTAAAAGAGATAAAGTTCATTATGATTTGATGTCAGACAGTGAGAAAAAAATTGTCTTTTTAAATATTTTATTTCAAATTAATAACATGATACAATGTAAATACACAATAGGTCTAGATACAATGTTCCCTTTATTACCATGATAGGATGATTAGTGTAAATTTCTTAGTTAATAGATTTTAATAACCCTAATATATAGACATATATTCCTAAATACAAAAAATATATACTCATAAAATGAAATCTTATTCTATCCGCAACTCATGTGTAAGTAAACAAGCACAATAAAATAGAACCCAAATACAATCTATCTCATCTTTCCCATAAATATTGAGAATATTAACCCTCTCAGGCTCAAATTAAGTTCTAGTTGCAGGAAAAATCTGATATTTGGAGAAAATGATCATATGGGGTAGTAATATACAATTCAGACTTTTTTTCAAAATAGTCAAAAATGATCAAACAAATCATCAAGCAAATCTGCAACATCTGCCTGGAGAGGGTTAATAGTCTGTGATTCAAAAGATCTGATCCCATGGCTCTTCTCCTACAGCCTTATAAAAGAGCCAAAGCCCCACACGCTAAAAGCAGGGTACAGAGGCTCCACAAATGAAGTCTGAATTTTGTGCAGAAGGCGCATGCCATCAGAGACACTGTAATATGCAAGTATTCCCTTCTCATGGTCCAAGTAGACGCCGATGCGGGATGACACGGGGGCAGAGAGGTCTTTGCTTCTGTTATTGTGCACAAAGGTGAACTTGGACTCAGAGCAGTACAAACTCCACGACTTTTCATTCCAGCCAAGGCTGCAGTCATTGCCGTTTCCTTTTCTCCGGATTCCCTTGTAGGTAACAGCCACGTCTATCTCTGTTCCTCGCCAGTCCACTTCCCAGTAACAACGAGATCCATACACACTTTCTCTGCCCAACACCTAAACATATGGAAAGACCAACGTGATCAAAAACCCAAAGCAACATAAAGAATAACAATGAAATGAAACATGATTCAAGCTGTAAATCCCCACCTGTTGCCAGTGGTCAAATCGATCTGGGTGATCAGGGTAGTGTTTAGGCTCACTCTTCATTGTTGCTGTTCTGTTTCCTTCTGAGAGGTGAAGGTTTCGGTGGACTGTGTTGACATCCAGAGTCAACTGGTGAGAATCTGAAATGGGAAAAAATTTTAATAATTTGGGTCCTTGAGGGTGGTTTTTAAAATTTCTCATCAAATTTATCTTGATTGAGCACTAGAGAGTAACTGGGTGTGGTATGGTATATGTTTACATAATGGTGTAGCAAAAGCAGTTACATCTGTGTTTGCTTCACTAAATCTGGATTGTAAGAAAGACTTTTAACCGACGGATAAACCGGTTGAGCCAGCTGAATACCTTTGTTCAAGTTTCAGTCATTTCACTTTGTGGACTCACCCTTTTGTCAAGTGCAGGTCTGGTTATTAACAATGAGGCCAGGTCAGACCAAATGTATAGTTTTATTACCAGAATATCGTGCTACTTACACTTCAAGAAATCTTCTCTTGTCTTTGGCTCTTCTACAATCCTTGCATCAACACTCACAATTGATTCTCTTCTTGGCTTTAATTCAACTTCCTTTGCGTCTTGAGTGATGTACACTTCCTTCACTATAAAAGTTAAGAAAAAAAAACAGGGGATTCATCAAACTGCTTGGTTTTGGGTGTATTTGGAGATGAAAAATAGACAGTTATGTTTACCTGCTCCAGAGATTTTCATAATTTCTGTCTTGCTGATTTCTTCCACTTGCAATTTCAGTGCCGCAATGGCTCTCTTGGCAGGATCGAAGGAATAATTGGGAACAACATTGATGCTGTTTAGGTCTTCATACCCGGAGGGGCCCGATAGAGACTGCCAGCTCTGGTAAACATAAAAACATCCCCATAAATGAGCATATAGATTACTCTGAGCTCTAAAGTCATAGTGTTGCATTAGGCAGATCATCCTCACCTGTAGAAAGTGAATATGATCATCGGTGCGGGAGAGCTTCTCCAGGTTGTTGTGTCTCTTCTTCAGCAGAGTTATCTCCTCCTCCAAGCGGTCCAGGAGTAGCTCCCCCTGGGTCACGGTGGTTCTTTCATGAGAGAGGACCATCTCTTTGACTTCATTGTACTTCCTCTCTATAGAATTCAGAAGCTCAGTGAAGATCCGCTCATTTTCCTCAAGAGCTGTTTTAGCAGAGTGCTGTTGAGATACATGTGAATGATTAGAAAAGAATTACATTTCAGAACAGAAAACCTTTCTGCAATATAACTGGGATGTCTTCTACTTACTTTCACTGATTCAACTGCTTGTCTTAGATCCTGCCATTTTTTAATTCTTTGATCAATCCTCTGTTGAGACTTGTGCAGAGTGGTACCAAGTTGTTTCTACAAAAATTCAAGGAAAAGGAAGTTTAAATACTCAAAGGCTAATATCAACACACATATTTTCTGAGTTCAAAGTGCAGAATGAGCTCTGTTCAGTGCTCACTTGTTTCTCAGTCCTCTCAGTTCCAGCTGGGACAATGTCATGGTTTTTGTGTTCATCCATCATGCACAAGACGCAGACTGATGTCTGATCAGTGCGACAAAAAGCCTCCAGCAGCTTGTCGTGCTGGGCACAGACCTTCTCTCTCATCTGACCCGTGGCTTTGACCAGTTTGTGCTTCATCAGGGTGGGGTAATCATAGTGTGACTGCACATGTTCCCCACAATACGATGCCAGGCAAACCAGACAGGACTTCTCGGCTTTTTGCTTCCTCGTAGTGCAGAAGTCACAGAGGACCTCTCCATCCTGGGTCCTCTGCCTGGTCTGGTTTCGACTGGCTGACCGGCGAGATTTGTCCAAATTGGTATATCTGTTCAAGTCCAGACTATCTGAGTGAGACATTTTCTTTTCCAAAGATGAGAAAATAAATCCAGCAGATAAGACACCAAAAATAAAATCCACTGGGAAATCAGGTTGAGAGCAGTGTGATAGCCTTTTAATGAATCTGCTAAGGTTGATGGCTAAAGAAAAAGACTACAAGTAAACAGGATCAAGTATGTATAACTGAGCTGTTCGGGTGAAACTGAGAGAGTGACGCTTTGTGTGACAAAATGTTTGCTATGTGGACTACTCTCACGGTAAAACCAGTATTCCAGGTTGGACAAATGAGTTGTGAAATCCACTTAATAGGATGAAACTGACACAAAGGTCAGGGGAAAAAAAGAACATTTTGAAATTAGTGGTAACAATAAGTCTTATTTAGTAGCTAAAAAAGCATGTTACCACTTTATTCTTCAAAAACTTATTTTTAATCTCGTAAAACCTACAAAACCTGATCAATTGCTAAATAAAAGGCACTGGGGAAGGAGGACCATCTAGTGGCAGAAATTGACAACTTCATATTCCTCTGTTATGAAGAACTGACCTAAAAAAAATGAAATAAGCTGTATCCATGTGTTAGAATTGGAAAGTAAAAAATTGCAATAACGTTATATTGCAAAATGTATTAAATATATGTTTCACATTAAAAAGGCAAAAAAGCAAATCAAACTATTTTCTAAAAACCTAATAATAATGTCTTTGTAGTTACGAATGACACCACTGTCCAACGAAAAGGGCTAAAAAGCTACTCTACATGCTAAAAAACAACAGTCATATAAAATAATTGATTAAATAACCAATAGTACTTAGAACACAAGAAAACACCTAACTGGAAATTTTAAACAAAATGAAAATCTCTTAGTTGCTAAAACACATCCATTGTCTCTTTACTTTGAACAGATTTTCTTGAGATTTAGAATAATTTGTTCATTTATCTGTCGTTCATCTTGCTTTAGTGACATTCTTCTTGTAAATATCACAACAGATACATTTATTGGTAGACCACACTTTTAGCAAATCCTCTCATGTCTCAAATATATCAGTCAATAGTTTTAGACTGACACTCATTTAAGTAAGAATGTAATTTCAGGCATTTAGTGATGATTTGAACAGTCATTCTTTTCAGGAGGAAGTAGAGATGCAAGATATCACTGTAATATTAAAAGGAATAATTGAATGCACAGGTTTGGATTTTTTTTTTTTTTTTTGTGGATTTTATTTAACCCACAAAGGGTAAAATGACAAATACAAGCTCAGATAATAAATTCAGGTAACAAATTATCCAAATTCACTAATTCAGATAAAGCTGAATTAATATGCATTTATATTTATCAACAACCTACTGGCACAATATTTTTAGGAATCATCAAAGTGCTGACACTTTAACATTAGTGTTAAAACGTCAACTATCTGATCCTGTTCCCCTAAGATGAAAAAAGATAGGCATGGATGCTAAGTGGCAACTGATGAACCACTAAGGATTAAATCAGTGATAAATGGTAGGAGGCTGGAATAACAGCGTCACTGATAGCAATGAAGTCATGAACATCAGCATAGAATGAGATGGCACCAAACAAGAGACAGTTTACTTCAAACTTCAAACTTTTGAAAGTTTGAAGTAAACTTTCAAAACTTTCAAACTCAAAGAATAAACTTCAAAACTGGGAAGAGTCCATAATCTGCCAAACATACTGGTTGTAGCATCATGCCCAGGGTGTATTTTACTGCTAATGGTACTAGTGGGATACATCTTTAATTTATCTTAAGATAAACAGAAATATGATTCAAACTTGCATACATTGGGTTTTCCAAAAGATTAATAATTCCTAATGCACATTAAAACTGGCTTTAGAATGAATAAAGCAGGTCATTAAGCCTCTGGTGTGATTTTATCTTAAATTCCTTAGGAGATTTATGGACTATGGTTAAAATCTCTGTCAGAATACCAATTAAAATATACACTTCTGATGAGAATAGTATCCATATAAAATGGTGATGTCAGCAACTGTTGACTACACTTAGTGTATGGCGTCACCGCCCATTGCCAAGGCCTATTTATTCAAATATCACTGTGTGGGACTAAAATATGTTGATTTTTTTTTATCCTTTGAGAATAAGTGACAAAATACAACTAATTCAACCTTGAGGACCCAACTGTTGTTTTTTTTTTAAACAACTGAAGTGATATAGTGTTTCAGTTCACCCTGAAAGAAAAACAAGGTAATAGAAGCAGCATTAAAAGTCTCATCTGAAAGCAACATTCATAGTGATGATGAGCTAATGAAAACCTCCGATTAGTTTATGTTCCACCTCAACATATATTCCGATGGAGTCTGTCTATGCAAGATGTTCTGTACATGCTTAGTGACATTTTCACTGATGAGATTTAGAACAATTTCGAAGCAAATCTTCAGAATTAATCACCTTAAACCTACATGTTTGCCTCCTTAATAACTTATTTACTCAGTCCATACATAGCCAGCTTTAATTAAATGCCCAGCTAAATTTTAAGAAAACCATACCGTTTCATTGGAAATGTTTTGGCAGAAATTAAAGGTTTACTCTTTCCCAACAGAATAATTAATAGTACTTTGAATTTACTTTTTGACTCTCCTGCATTTTACCTCCCAGCCTGTAGGGGGTGACGATGGTGTATGTGCTGATATGAAATGACAATAGTTGCTATCGCTAAAGTGCGTCGGAGGACCAACGTTGGCGCCAGATGAGCTGTGGCGCCAGCTGTACACACAGGCAGTGAGAGGAAACGAAGACACACAGAGCAGAGCAGAGCAGAGCAGTGTGTCGAGGCTCACTGAAAAACTTGCAAAGCTCCCATCAGAACCAGCGTGTAAAATCCCCAAACGATTCTCCTGCTTCTCTCTCTGCAACAACCACAAAGTAAAAGGACAGAAAGGTGGGTGTGTGCATGCAAGGTTTTGTATACTAACTCTATAGGATGTTAATCCCGGTGAACACTTCATCCTTTAAATGCAATCCATTCTCAGACATATTGTCTCTATAGGTGGGCGAGTGTGTTCCGGTAGATATTATCCTGTAGTATCTTTTTAAATATTGTCTCTATAGGGTGGTAATAGCTGACCAGCAGTTTACAACTCTGATGGAAAAATACAGGCCTTGACCCGCGATAATCGTGACAGCAGTGCCCTAAAAGCATACCAACACAGGAACTCATAGGTTTAAGGAACTATATTATATTTAAATATATTAGTCTGTAGTCTATAATCTGTATTTATGTATGAACTACTCTACTTTTGTCTCTACACAATGTAGTTTTAAGTGCACGGATTAGTGTTTTATAAAGCTTACTCGCCAGTGTTTTGCGATGTGAAATTACATTAATCTGCATGTATATGGATACTTTAGCTTTGGTAAGTAACTGGATTAGCTGAGTTTTTAGCTCGGCATCATGGCTATGTAGCCGCGACATGCATGCTCGGTAGCTGCTAACACAATCAAGGCCGCCATTGAAGTGTGGTTGTTCTGCTGCTGCCGCAGTGAAACACTCGGGATCAGGTGAGTCTGGCTCACGCAGGCATCGTTTTACAAACTGTTTGCTTCTCGTTAACTTGAGGAGCTTATTTTAGCCTCATCTGCTGTGCAAGTTTCTCGTCTTTTGTGTCTATAAGTCGCCCTTTCCCGGGCTTTTCGCACAGCAGCGTCCCTCTTCAGTTAGCCATCTTTGTTTCAGCTAACCAGCTCCTGCTTGGATTTATAGGCGAGTCTTAGCGTGCTAAATACACTTTTAGTTAGGTAAAAAGCCAACACAATGTCGTAATTTCAATGTCCAATGATTATTTAGGATCATCTATTCGAGTTCTTCAACAATATTTGCTCCCTTTAATGATTGTTGCCCACCCTGTTTAGATATATTGTGTATGACGGAAGCTAAGGCGGATAACGTTAGCCAGCGGCAGCCATCTTAGACTAGCTGGAAGTGCTGGTGTGGCACAACAAGATGGCCTGGTAATAATCGCACTGGGAGAATTTCCGCGTCGTTCCGTCGTCCTAAGGTGCGCTTATAAATTCGGTCTGGCCGCCTGTTTTATTGTAAGTATTTGTCGTCTTTGAAGCCCTGAAAGCACAGTACTCGCGTATGTGACCATCTTCCAGCTAGTTAGCTGGCTAAAATGCAAACGCACTAGCAGCTAACACAATGCTGTTTTGTCGGTAACCAGTCACCCGTCCTCCATAGCCAGCTAACTAGCGGCTATGGAGGCCATTTGTAGCCGTTGTTGAAAGGCTAACAACCTAAATGTTTAATAACAAAAAGCTCGTTGTTTAAATGTCCAGATGGTTACTCGTATATCAAAATAAGGGCGAGCCATAAAGCCAATCTGAGGGAGAAATTGGGGATTAAGACCGAATAAGAAGCTGCGTGGTTTACTTTTGTTTAAACATCACTGGAGTATAGCTAATGAAGCGAAGCATGTACGCTAATGTAGCCAGCAAATGCATCACCTGGTTTGCTCAGGCATGAGTTATTTCCATATATAGGTTAAGTATATTACAATAAGCGCACAGTTTCTTAAATTAAAATTTAATAGCACACGACTTTAGTTCCTACAAACTATAGTTGTTGTGGTTTTGTGGATATTTTGTTGCTGTTTTGATATCCCAATAGTTTGCACAGTGGTTTAAGTACCAGTGAAACTAAAGCGAATGGGGTGTGTTTCTTTGACTCTTTGGTTACCTCTGGAAGATGCGATATCTTTAAGATTTTCATAAATCTTTAAGTTTGTAAAGTCTCACATCACTGTTAATGTTCGACTTACTGCTAAATTTATAAAATGGCTGTGTTAAAACAGTTTGAAATACAAAATATTTGTTGCAATCCATTAAGTTTAGATGCAAGTTTCGCTGTACTGTTAATCAAATTAAATACATTTAATTTAGCATCTGCATTAATTGCACTCAGTTAATAGTAAAGCTGCGCAGTCTATTAAATCACAGTATGAGTGTGTGCAGTATCGCAAAGGGCTGCTTCGATGCAATATTTGGTGGGCTACAATATATTTGGAACTATGTATTTAAACAGCTTTCCAGTAATATATGGTATAATTTCAGGTTAGCTTTATTCATTAAACTCACAACAGATATAAAACACAGTAGCCTTTACTGTCATTGTGTAGACATTATTGAAGTTATTCAGTTACCGTACTTTATTGGTGCACAAACTAAGTAGTAAAAAAAAATTAAAATAGTGAAGTAAATGTGATACTATTTCCAAAATTGGACTGACCTATTTGATACTAAATTGGTCAATAGGTGAATGATTGGTAAGCAACAAAAAGATCCTACAATAACTTATTTGTGAGTAAACACTGTTTTGTAACATTTGTTCACTATTTTTTTTGTCAATGAATTTTTTCTTATTTTTTCCCAGGGCAGCTCACTGACAAGAACACCGGTGCAGGCAGAAAAACCCCCAACATATAACCCCGATTCTCTCTTTGGTCATCATCCGGCAGAAAAACGGAGGCCGTGGGGCTGGAGTGTGTTCTTATGGCCGAGTCAGAGACTGAATGTGACACGCCAGGGCTTGACACACTTGGGTCGGAGTGTGTCATAGCCCATAGCCATGTCGACCTTCACTATGGAGCCGAAACGGAGATCATGACGGAGGAAAAGCGTGGATTGGAGTTGGAGATCCACGGCTCAGACTTAAAGATCCAAGGACTCGGGGGAGAACTTGGGGCTGTCACATGTGTGGATGCGATCGTTGCTGAGACAGACCATGACTATATCAAGGTGGAGCATGCTGACATGCACTGTTTCACAGCAGCAGAAATCAAGACAGAAACGGGCGAGACTTTACTGGGAGAGGTGCTGCTCAAGACAGAAGGTGAGCATGTGGTGAAAATGGAGTCTGATCATGGCGGCGAGTTGACAGTGGAATCTGAGAATGGCGTAATCATACATGAAGCTCATGGCCTACAGTGCAACGAATGCGGGGAGATCTTTGGCAGCATAGCTGATCTTCACCAACACTTTGAGATCCACAAAGACCTCAACCCATATATCTGTATCCACTGTGGGGAGAGTTTTGCTGTAGAAGCCAGTCTCAAGCAGCACATGAAAATTCATATGAAAGAAAAGCCGTACGTTCCCCCGGGAGTCGACCTGATCGGTAAAGATGTTATTGATGCCTACAGCCTTAAGTCTCATCAGATGATTCATTTGCCAGACAAGCCCCACAGATGCACAGAATGTGGCAAGAGCTTTGCAGCTGCCATAACTCTGAGGGAACACATGAAGATGCATTCTGAAGACAAACCGTACAAGTGCACACAGTGCAGGAAGAGCTTTGTTCGTAGGAGGCATTTAAAGAAGCACCAGGAGGTCCATGCGCGCGAAAAGCCATACACCTGTGGCCAGTGTGGCAAAGGCTTCGCTACGACTTCCAACCTGAAGCAGCACCAAAAGACCCACACAGCAGTCGTGCTTGGAGACAAACCCCATCGGTGCGCACAGTGTGGAAAGTGTTTTGCAGCCGCTGCAACTCTGAGAGAGCACCAGAGGATTCATTCAAGTGAAAAGCCGTACAAATGCAACATGTGCAGGAAGAGTTTTGTCCGCAAGCGTCACCTGAAGAAGCATCAGCAAGTCCACGCTGGGGGGAAGCCCTACACCTGCAGACATTGCAACAAGGGCTTCAACCACTCCTCATCTCTGTCTCGCCATAATAAGACCCACCTGCAGAACCCGGTGTTTTCTCCACCTCAGCCTGGGAAACCCATCACTTTCGTCTCGCCTCCAAAGCAAAGAGTACTCCAGGAAGGAGAGAAACCGTACATGTGCCACCACTGTGACAAGGGCTTCAATCATTCCTCGTCTCTGTCACGGCACCAAAGAGTCCACTCGGATGGAAAAACGTACACCTGCGGTCACTGTGGCAAAAAGTTCAATCACTCCTCCTCTCTTGCGAGGCATCAGAGAGTTCATTTGGAGAAGCAGCAGGCGCTCGCATCACCGCTGCAGACACAGCAGCAGTTACAGCCACAACCACAATCACCACAGCCACCAACACCACAACCGCAGCAGTACACCGCCATCCCTGTTGGTAAGGCTTTCTCCAACAATGCCTTCCCAAAACAGCTCATCCTGTCCGTCGAGAAACCATACAGGTGCTCTCACTGCGGAAAAGGCTTTAACCATTCTTCCTCTCTCTCCAGACATCATAGAATCCACGTAGATCACAGACCAGGGCCCCACCCTTAGAGGCAGCCCTTACCCACATTACCACTTTTCATATGTTTCTGTCTCCCAAATCCTTATATCTATATCACAGCACCACAGAAAATGGTAGGCCAACTTCTGCAGACAAAGAAGTCATGTCACCATCTAGTTCTGGTTAAGTGGAGCAGCTCAGAATAAATGGACAATAATTCAGATTTATTCAAAAGGCGGAGACTCGGCTTGAGAGACTGTGCAACATGCAACTCTGAACTGAACCCAATTCTTTGTGTGCAGCTCCAAGATGGTATAGAATATAGTGAAGGAATTTCTTGTGATTCTGCCTCACTCGCTCCAGGACATCCAGAACTCTTTTAAAAGAAAAACAAATGTGGTTTGAAAATCTACAAGATAAAATAGTAACTTTGGGTTAAATATACCTCTCATCTTTTTCATTGAGTTCCACTCATGTATCTTCAGGTGCACACATTTGCTTTTCAGCTGCGACTTTATTAAAAATGGCAAATGCAACTGAACGGGAACTGTTGCCCCATTTGAATATTTTTTTCCCTCCCAGATGTAACTCGTATGAAGCAAATATCAAAAATCCAATGTAGATAAGTCTTGATTTTCTTTTATATGTATGTATAGTTAACTAGTGTGCTGTTCCAGACGATACAATTTTTGATAGCAAGATTCACGTCCCATGTTTTTTTTTTTTTTTTCTTACTTTAATTTGTTTTAAGTGTTGGATATAAAAACAAAAAGAAAAATGTTGCAAATTTTTCCATAAAGTTGGGCTCCGTTAACATGAGCTGTCTTGTATATTTATGAGATTGGATTTTTGTATGTCTCTGGTTTAGCACGGCTTCATAAACTGTACAGAGAGCAATACTTGTCGAGACCCCAGTCTATTCTGACATGCAATCTAGCTATGAGGAAATGCATATTAGAAAATAAAAATCTTCTGGGTAGCAGATTGCAACATGACCCGTGTCCTAATTATTTACTGTGTGGTTTCAACTTCACCTAAGATCCAAATGTACGTTGTTGCTTTGGAAACTAATTACCTGTGTATAGTTATAGGTAACACATATTCTTGTTGACCTGCAAACTTTTCGTTGTTTGATCTAAAACAAAAAAAGTTGTGTATACTAAAACATGAGAATCTCATTTTACAAGATTTTTCTGAAGTCCAATGGATTGCGCTCTATTTACTGTTCTGTGTAAAATATCTTTTACAAACTGACGTATTTTTTTAGATATGGCTTGGGTTATACAAAAGAGAATGAGGCGGGATTTTATGAGAGTTGAACCTTTGGTGAGCAATATCTTTATTTGGATAACAGTTGTGCGTCACACTGTAGCATAGTTCTTTTCCTTGTGTTAGTTAGGTGCCTTATTGCATGCAATGTAGAAATGTATGCCCAGCTGTTATTTGAGAAGTTAGGGTTTTCAGGATTTATATTTTTTTTTTAGTTCTTACTCATTAACTTACCCTACATTTTAATTTGTCACCATTTTTTTTGCTTTCATGTATATTGCAATGTGTTTACACTGTTACAACTATATTGTTTTATTCCCCCTTTTGATTTTTTTTTTTTTTGTCAATGGCCTCATTGAGAAAGTGGTGTAAAAGATCCATATAGACTATTCTTAAGGGTAAACCTTGTAACACATCTTCCCCATCTGAGTGGCACATATATGGATAAATAAAGGTTGTTGACTCTCTCTCATGGTGTTGAATTAATGCAGTCTGGAGTAGTACTAAAATAATTATGCATAATTATCGTCACAAATACCAAAATGTATTTACTGAACCTGCACTTACACTGTTTAAACACATGGCGTCGCTGTTTACCGTCAAGCATGCCAAACAGTTGAGTTTCTTACAGCTTTGTCTTAAAACTATAAACGGCATCAATTTCGGTGAGTAAAAGCTCTGGTTGAACAGGCGTGAAGCCTCTTGGGAATTACCTTTGACCTAAAAAGGAACAACATGTCTCCTACATGAACTAAACAGCACAATGGTTTACATTTCTTCACAGCTGGAGGCTGATTTTAGTCTGAAGCAGAGGAGAGAAGCTATTATGTTGTAGAATTAACTGTTTTCACCCACTCTTTTTCAAACTTCAAGTTTTATTTCTTCAGCAATAGCATTTTTTTCTTGTATAAAGGCTAAGTCTTTTTTTTAGATTTTCAGTTACTCTCAGCTGCAAATTTCTGCAGCTCCTCCAGAGTCACTGGGCCTTTTGGCTGTTTCTGTGATTACTGCTCCTTGCTCATCTTGTCGGTTTAGGTGGGTGGTCTTGTTTTGTTTCCACATATACCATACCCTTCATCTTCATACTCTCAAGATTGCTGTTTGTATTATAACAAAATCTTCAAAGGGCATTAATAGTTTTGCTAATTGTAGAAAGTGCTCAGTTCTCAAGAAGCAGAATAATGTTCTGGCCTATACAAATATTACGCTGATCATGCTTTTAAGTCAGCATTAGCAGAAGGAATGGGTGAAATGGACATAGCACACAAAAATAAGCAAAGAAGCTCTTACCAGTTAAGCTATTTCAGGAAGCTACTTACATAAAGTAGTGCAATTAAAAAAAAAATGCATTAATTTTTTTTTACAAAAAATAAATAATGATCTCATGACACCAAACTGGGGAGAAAAATGAAAAATAATCCCATTATCTTTTGTTTTTGGGGTTCCCAGACAGATTCTTAAAAGGATCAAAATAAAAAACCTGATTATGATAATAAAATGCAAAATGTAAAAACTTGCATTAAATTATCTAAAACACCTTAACAGACTTTATACAGTTGTGTATAAAGTCCATACATGTATCATGAAACAAAAGACATCTTGGTGAATATATAATATATTTTATTTTTGTAACTCGAGCAAAATTGAAAAACTAGGACATGTGCTTTTCTACACATTTGCGCTAATTGGACAATGAAAAAAAGCATTTATATTGCATACAATACAAACTATAACAGCACATACACAAGTAAGTCTGGATATATCTTAGCAGAATTTAAGTCTATTTACATTTATTGTGTTCATTGTACATTTTTACACACCTGTCTTGTCATAGGTGTCCATATGGGGAAGTAGGCAGCAAAGTGCAGATCCTTGTCTGCACTTTGCATACAACAAGCATATCATTTAAGCCTTTTCGAGAAGAGTGATCAGCATTGCTTTACCAAGGATCTGCTATACGTTCATGACAGGAGTTAGCTGCAGCAGTGAGCTCTGTGGTCGGATAGTGCTGCTCTTTGAATGCAGCTTCTCCAGGTTCTGCAGGAAGCCCCGTCTCTTGAGACCTTCGAGGATAACAGTGTTGCTCGATGCAAGGCTGACACGGGTCCTGTAAGGAACAGAAAAATACCACTTTGGTAATGTGACATCATTCAACATATGACCAGTGCGACCAGGTGCACAGAGTTCAATGTCAAGAAAGAAATTCTTTTCTTCCTCTTCGATTTTAAAATGAGTTTTTAAGTGCTGCACAGCAATTACACATAATTATCAGCAATGACTCCCCGCTGTTCAAACACTGGATGCTATAATTGGCCGCAAGGTGTTTGCTCAGCTTTATTGCAATATACCTTTAAAGTACAACACATTTTGGGAGCAAGGCCAACCACAGATATGCAACCCCAAGGTTAACAAACTTCATTTCTGTGTTTACATTGGCCAAAGGCACTTCAGAAAGGCAGGCCATGGTGTGTGGGCGCACATCTGGAAGGGTACGATGTTTTGCGAAAGTACATTACAATCTCTAACTTCTGTCTTTTATGGCACAGAGTAGACCATCACAAAGTAAGTCATATTTGTAAAACTCCAAAAAAATATTTGGCTTTTGATTTTTTTTGTAATAAATTCTAAAATATTCAGCCCCTCTGAGTCAGTACAGATCCACCTTTTTGCAGAAATTGCAGCTTATGAAGCTTTGCAGCTTGTTGCTACCACCTAGCAACATGCTAGTTGGTAGCTGCTTACAAGCAGCTTGCGGTTCACCATGATTATGGAGTATTGAGGTGGAAACTTTCTGCCACACAAACAATTTTTTGTTAGAATTCAATGCCTTTCACACTATATTAATAGGTAAAGGTGTTGTGAGGAATTACATAATCATTTTACATTATTTTTTAATAAAACATACATAAAAACATGAAGACAGGCACTCACCGAGGGGAATCTATTCCACTGTCTCCAGTGATGCTCTGGTTCTCCACCATTTCTTCTGCTCTTCTGGCCCCAGTTGGTGTGCTCTGGATGACTTTGTGGGTCTGAGGAACACTATTCTCATCAAAGCCATCCTTCCGCACTTCCTGCACATCCACAGCCCAGTGTGCAGACTCGCCGTCACCTTCGTCTGCTGATTTTCGGACAGTCTCTGAGTCTGATTCGAGCTCGCTGGCCTGGCAGTAGTCAAAGATGCTGCTGTCTGGACCTTCGCATGCCTCTGAACAGTTTCCATCCAGAATAGGACCACATCCCTTTTCCCCCTGGATCAATACACCCCTCGCAGGACTTTGCTCACAGAACGTCCCCGGTGATCTAGTTCTTTGATGATGCAGTCTCCAGCTGCTCTCTGCTGGTCTTGTGGCTATGAGGGAAGCTTCTTTCTGGCTTGTGGGAGTAATTAGATCTGTTAAAGTGCTATCTGTTGAGTCTTGTTTGCAAGCAGCTTGTGGTTGTTGAAACATAACTTTGTAATAGGAATGTTGATGGGTTTTAGATTCATGGTTGTTGTAAACCAGCTGGTGATAGTTTGCAATACCAGTTCGGTAATTATCGTCTGCATCAATCATCTCCTCAGTGTTCAGACACAGGGAGCTGCAGGCATCTTCCTCTTCTGGTCCATCTGCTGCCTCATAGAGCCTACAGTCATCCTCTATTAAACCTTCACTGTTTACTATTAGAGGTGTACTGTCAGGGGTCAGTTCCAGAACATCTCCATTGTTAATGGTTCTGCTGGCTGATCGGATCTCCTGCTGATCCTCAATAGTCATGGAGAGATCCTTTGGCTTTGGAATATTATCCCTTTGTTGAGTGGAAAGTCTTAGGGAGTGTTTCCGCTGTAAAGAGGGCTTGGGCCATGGAAGATCTGGATTACGTGCAGGGTTTATTGCAGACTGATATGGATAGGTAGGGGAAACAGTAGTCATATTAGAGTGTTGCTGGATGTTAGTGAGACTGTCACCTTTTATTTTGCCTTGGTGTGGTACATTTTTGTACTGTTCGACATCTTGAAAATATCCATTTTTGCCCTCTCTCTCCCAAATCTCCTTGCTGCTTTGTTCACCTTGATGCCGAATTTTGTCATCTATCCTGAGCGTGCTGCCATGTAGATATGCTGAGCTGTATTCCAAACCAAGCTCTCTACTGACCTTGTCTGGCTGGAGCAGATGTTCGGCAACAAAGTCTGTCTCATGGTCACAGTCGTATCTGTCCTCAGACAAGGGGAATTTCAGGCCATTCTCTCCTTCTGCTGCCATCAGTTTTGCCCGATGAGGGTCCCATGACTTGGAGCGGTGACTAGTTCGTTCCTTTCTTCCAGACACAGATGTTTTGCCCTCTTTGACTTCTTTGGCCTCTCGTCTTCTGTGCTCCCTGTTGGGGGGAGCTATGTTCTCAGCATCCTTGATTGGATGAGTCTGGAAAGGATTGTCAATGCGTTTCTTGTAGAGACTCTTTCCCTCAACATTTCCAGGCTCCTCTACTTGATCTGCAGCATCAGCAGAGATTTCTCCCCTAAGCCTTGTTGGAATCAAATCCTCCTCATCTGGATAAATATCGGAACATATGGGGGCCTTGCTTTTAATCTTGTCTTTGTCCCTTTGCTTTTCTCGAGATGAGTGGACCCTCCTCTTGCTACGAGAAACCTTCTGAGGCAATCTTTTCCCTCCACTGGCTTTAGACAAGTGGTGATGCCTGTGTTTTGAATAAGTTAGGATGTCGGTTGACATTCCCTTGTTGACTCCCTTGTCTTCGCTGTCCAGACCTCGATCCAGAATCTTATCCACTCCCCTTTCCCTTCTCTCCTCCAGTTTCTTCATTAGGACAGTGTGCCGTGTCAGGTTGTCCACAGTCAGTTCAGGGTTGATGCGTTTGATGATGGCATGCTCCAGGTCTCGGGGCAAGTTGTTCAAGTCTTCCTCATCTCTTACAGGCCACTCCTCCGGAGGGAACTGACCTGAAAATGATGCATACTCCTTCTTTGGCTTCTCCTTTTTAGCTCCGTTCCTCCTGAACAAGCTGAGACCAAACTTCCTCACGGGTTTATCCTTTTCTTTCCGATTTGTGGCGTTTGTAGTGGCTGTTGTTTTGCTGATCTCACTAGCTTGGCAATCAGCAGCTGTGGATGTGGACTGATGCTGCACTGAGGGTTTATGATCTGACGCCCGGGGCCACTTTAGACTTCTTCCCGTGCATTCGCTTATGGACACAGACACAGAATGCTGGTCGGGAACAGTGGAGGGAGGGACGGTGGCCGTTTCAGTGGCGGCAGTGGTGTTGGGGGAATTTTGATGAGGACTAAAACAGCTGCATGACCTGCAGTGGGCGACAGTGACTGTTTGAGTGGCCTCAACACAGACTTCATTCCTCAAAAGGTAAGTAACAGGAGGGGTCAGAGGAGGGTCATCTATTGAACCAGAGGTCCACCAGTTCTTCTCTCGAACCATGTTGTTGGTGATGAAATATGTCTGAGGAGTGACAATGAAGTAGCCCTCGCCGGTGTGGTAAATCTTGCGCTCCTTGATCAGAGTTCCAAGTGCGTTATAGAGGATGTCCTGAGTGGGAATGGTTATCCCTAAGATACAAAAATACAGAAGAGTGTGACAGACAGCGGGTGGCTAAGAGGATACATTTTACCTAGCCATAAGATGATTCTAACAATCAAACAAAAGTACATTAACATGTATGTGTTAAGTGATTTTAAAACTGGAACAAAGCTGTAAAACTGTTCCCTCCAAAATTGATACTTTCAAATTATATATTGTGTCTTTACAAAAGTATTTATGCTCATTGAACTTTTGTCATCTAACAACGACATACATCAATGTATTTACTTGGGTTTAAGAGAAGAAAACAAACACAAAGTAGTACTTTATAAACGGAAGAACAATGACACATTGTTTTTGGATTTTTTTACAAAAAAACCCCTAAAAGTTTGGCACGCTTATGTATTTAGCCACCCTTAGCTAATACTTCAAGGAACCACTATTTGTTGCAATTACAGCTTTTTAGGCATTCACAGAGTAGCTGCATTTATGTTGAGATTAAATTACACATATACTATTTACTAGTTGGGAGGTTCCTGAAAGCAATTGGTTGTGCTGAATTTTATTTGATGGTATCCAATATAAATTGAATGAAATTGATACTTTCTGTTTGTAAAAACTAATTTTATTTACCTTCCACTTCACATTTATGCACTACTGTGAGTTAGCCTAACACACAAACTCTAAATAAAATACACAGGGGTTTGTGGTTGTAATGTAGCAATATGTAAAACGCTTCCGGGGATGTGAATATTTTTGCAACCAATCTTAGACTTTTTGTAAATTCTCTCTGTGTTTTCATTGAACAGGCAATTTCCTTAAATGTCTAGGGATGCATTAGAGAACAGCCACTGCCCACAATTATGACAGCAACAATAGTGTTGAAAGAGATATATAGGTTTTGAAAGCAGTCTGTACTGTTATACAACACAAACTGTTAAAAAGTAAATTGTGTAAAATATTGCATTGTTTCTAGATTTTGTTCTTGTTTATTTATGTAAGACCTTGTTGAACAACTTCTTGCACATCACAAAAGGACTTTGTATTAAAGGACTCAAAGTACTGAATGATTTAAACCTTTTTCAAACCTGGCATAATTTACAAGATTGATAACATTCTTACATAAAACAAAAAAATGTTTGCATGCAAAAGACAGGAAAAAAGTATATTTTCTTAGTCTAAACATCTTCATTTGGTCTTTTTTTTTTTTTAGCTATTATTAGTGCAGCAAACACAGTAAAGGGTTTAGATTTTAAGAAATATTTGAAACAAAGGCTCTTTCCAAAATTATAGCCAAGTGAAAAAATTAGGACTATGTTCTAATTTTATATTACGTGTTTATGTTTTATGTTGATGTATAGTTGTATAATCCTTTTTTATTTATCTCTAGAAAATAAATTGATTTAATTACAAGTCAGTCACAAAAAATTTGTTTGTTTTGAACAAAAATGTTAGGACACATAACCCCATAACGGTTAAACAGGTCTTTCATTTAGCTTTTAATCCATAGTTATTTTTATGTGAATTTCTGAGTATTGTTAAATTTCTTACTAAATATCTTAAACTATTAGAGAAAAACAATTCAAGCTGTTGTAGGGCGCTCTCATTTTTTACACAATTTACTTTTTAAACATGACATTTGAGAAAATATTTTATGAATTACCTGGATGGGCTTTGCTCATGTAGTTGACAAGCGCCTCCTGGGTGACGATTATCTGGGCAGAGTTCATGTCGGAGATGACAGAGCACAGCACTTCAGCCAAGGGAATGAACTGCGACTGAGGAACCGGGGACATCTGCACTGGGGAGAGGTCACCTGAAACAAACACACATCATCTTGAGGAGCGGGTGAAACAGGTGGGGCCCGCTTCAGGAGCTCTAAACACACCTGGGTCAGGGAAGGTCTCCTTCCAATTGCTGCTGCCAGTGAAAACAACTCAAAGTACCGAAGTTGACATTCTTGCCCTAACCACCCTCTAAATCATAACCGCGGTGGTCTATTTGTGAGTTATATGAACCGTGCCTGACTTGCTTTTCAAATTCCAGCAATACAGAGACGGACCACAGAATTCCCCGACTCCCACAGAAACAGACACAAGTCCGCCTGCTGTGCAGATCAGATATCCTGCCACCCATATCATACGGCCATGCACCCCCAGGAGCAGCATTTACACAAACATGTCGCCAACACAAAGAAAACGTATAGAAGTGCTACACTAGATAATCTGTCTTTATATGTACATCTTACATAAAGTTTGTTGGAAACATATTTGCATAAAAGTTCTTGCATCATTGCTTTTAATCTAGTCATTTTAGAAACTTTGCATAACCAAAACAAAGGTTCACAGTTTTGTAGTGGTTACGTTAGATGAAGAAGGAGCCGAGCTGTCAACTGATCACCACCTGAAAGCATGTTGGATCCCTGGCATGAAAAGCTCCCCACATGAGGGGTGTAAATTAGGAGATGACCCTCACTTGGAGATCTGAGAAAATTCCTCTTGTTCTGATATACGTTTAGAGAAACTGATTCTAAATGGGTCTCCAATGAAGCTTCCAGGAGGTGTGGTCTAAAGTTAATTGGTGCTGTTGTGAGGACTACCAGAAGACACATTGGTGGCTCCAGGTATTGGTTTTCCCTGAGGAGACCTAAACCAATACACATGTTGGGAAGACTGCTGTTTCCATGGTTGCAGAAGCAAAAACATCAGAAAAATTTGGAAAAGCAATTTCATTTTGGTTGTTTGAGACCGAAAAGGAAAATATGACCCATTCCAGGTGGTGTTCTACTTTGGAGGTGTTTCTGGGTGTTTTGGGGCATGCCCCACTAGGAGACAGACGCACAACTCAACAGAAGAACCACGTTTCCCTTCTCACTTTCAATGAACAAGAGAGTGTTACTGGGAAGAGTGATATCTGGGTTTCCTCTGCGACCTGACCTCAGATAATGAATTACTATTTTCTCAGTGATAACATGCAAAGAAACATCTAAATTTGGCTTGCCTCATGCTGCTTTGTTGAACTAGGTACTGTGTATATCTTGTTGGAAGGTCACTATCATCAAAATCACTGATACTCTAACAAGAACGCACCAAAACAAGCCATATTGTGCTGCTGGTGAATGATTAGCAAAGGGACTGAGTTACCTCAAACGTTTTTCTTGAGGGTATGTGCATAACCTTACCCACAAGAGTGGGAAATTGGTTTTAGTTAATCAGCTACACCACACAGATATTTGAATCCCACCACATAACCAGATGGACCTCCAAATTGTTTTTGTTTTTCCACAAGTTTCCTTGTGTGTTTTTAGGTTTGGGGGTTGTGGTCGGGAGGAAAATGTCTGCATAAACTATGTGGATATGGAATAAAACTTAAACATGTGTAGTGTCTGTGTGACAGTGAGCAATTCTCCCCTCCGCCCCAGGGCCGCTCACCAGAAACATTCCCAAGCTCACACTTGAAGTAAACTAAACATTTACAGCCTTCACACTTGAGCCACTTACAGACAAGGCAGGGAAAATATACAACTAATCAAATGTGCGCCCTGATAAAGCATGACTGAACACACACACACACACAGGTCACAGCTAAAAGTCTAACTAGTCTGTTGCATTAAATATCAATAAAATACACTGAAGCCTGCAATTCTTAAATGATAAAAATTGGAAAGGTTCAAAGGGTATAGATACTTTTGCAAGGTCAGAATAATTACATTTAACATGCATGGAATTATATAATTATTTGACTTTTTGATGAATGTGTCAAAATAGCATCAAAATCAGTCTTTTGATGCTCACCAAAATTGATTTAAATTAAAAACCTAGGTAAGAAATATTAAACCCTAAGTCAGTATAAGAAAATATCAGTGTGGTGAGCTCTCTTCAAGCTCACAAGGCTTACAGATAAGGTTACGTCTTTATAAAATTGATCCTGAGGGATTGTAAAAGAAAAAAACGGAAAGAAAACATCTGCGCTCCCTCAGCTGAGAAGAGGCATTAAGCTGCCTAAACCTCAGCAGAGATATCTTTATAGCAGCTGCACTCAGCAATGAATTAAAGCTGCTGACTTAGCTCCTCATTGTTATTAACTTCCTATAGGAATGTCTGGCAGGCTGTGCACATAAAGCACCAATGTTTTACCACTCTCAAGAGTCACAGGTTCAACTAAGATATGACAGAAAGAAAACGTCTTTATGCCTGGGAAAAGTTTACCTAGTTCTCTTTTACAGCAGCAAGCAAACCTAGATCCAAGGATGATATCTTTTCAGATACCTGCAATCATGACCTGAATTAAATAAATACTTTTATTCATAGGGAAAAAAGGTAGTGTAACAGAAAAACGGGACGGTGGAGGATTAAGGTTTACTGAATCCAACATTAGCAGGCGTGACTCCCAGGGAGGATCACTGCTGTAACCGCCTTCTCTCCAGGGGGAACTGTAATCCAAGACTGGGAATCCAACATTACACCCTTTGTCATAGCCGGCATGAATACCCAGCTGAGTGCCATGGCAACACAGTCTTGATCCACAATGGGAGGGGAGGAACGGCGGCTCCAGAGTCAAAACAGGATGAGACTTGTGTTAAAGCGAGGCAGCATAATTTCAGTGGAGCCCCTCAAAGAGGCACCGATGGTCTGCACTCAATGGAAACAATATATTAGAAGGGCATGAATTCATATTCAGCCCCTTTTACTCTTATACATAAAAATACAATTCCAAATCAATCTTTATTGAGAGTTTTGTTAATCAGTAGATAGGTGCCATCTTCACGTAACTTAATCTCTGTGAATACAGTGGTTGTTTAAAGGTTTCAGATTATTGTTAGAGAGCAATCAACTTTACCACAGTTACTCTAGAGGAGCTGCAGAGATTTACAGCACAGGTGGGGGAGTCTATTCACAGTCAGACAATCAAATCTGGCCTTCATGGGGGAGCTGAAAACGTCTGTTGACAGAATGCCAAAACATTTCCCATCCGCAGTTTGATCAAAACCAGGCAGGAAACACAGCAAAGATGTGAAGAAAAGGTTCTAGACAGAAGATACCAACACTTAGCTCATTGGCCATCATACAGAAAGCATCACCCTGATGCCTATGGGAATGAGGTTTTAGGTAAACTTAATTTTATTTTTTTTAAAGTCTTAAGGAGCATGCTCCTTAAGACTTTTAAAAATATATTTATATGCCTTATTTGAATTGAATGTTTTCTTGTTTTTCATATTTTGTAGAGTGGCTGACAGAAATGGGTCTCTATGTCACCTCAGATTTATAACTTATGAAGTGATGGATCATTGAATCGTGGTGCCCAAACACTTTGACCAAATTAACACAGAAGGATAAACATTCAGAAATGTTTCAATATATGTCTAGTTGAAGTAAAGAAAGAGGTAAATACAGACCTTTCTTTCTTTTAATCAAAATTAAATAACCTCCTCAATTTTACCATCAGCTCCCTCTTACTCCTAAATGTACCTCAATACTAATTTGGTGTGAAACTGTTCTGATAAACAAACTTGAGCATGAATTCCAAAGATCACGCTATCTTGAATGCCTTGCATAGACAACGGCTTATGAACCCGATAGTTTGACATTTCTCCCCAAGTCAAACTATCAGGTTCATAAGCTGCTGACTGGGGAATATGAAGAAGAATTTTGAACTGACTGTTCATGTTACAGAGATGATTGACAAAGACCTTCTCTCCTCTTCCCCACTGAAATGTCTTTGGCTGATGAAACTGATCAATGCCACATGTATTCACATGGCTGTGTTGGTTAGCAGGCCTCAGAGCCACATGAATCCTATTTCAAGTGTGATTACATTAACTTTAGTCCCCTGAAAAAAAAAGGAAGAGAAAAACACAGTAAACAATAAGCAGGGCATCATGCAGAGCCTCTATTAGCTGTGGAGCTCCAGATTATCCAAACTGAAGATAGAAAAAGTGAAAACTTTCCAGACATGATCTAAATGCTTCACATTTTAGGTAATTTCATTCTAAATCACAATCCGCTGAAGGAAAGATGTTGAATTTCATTTGCCCACAAACACGCATTCGGAAAAGCACAACAGAAACACACAAAACAGCTAAAAGATGAAGCTTCAGACTATTATGTCATGTCTCTGCCATCTTGTTGCTGTTAACATTTTGAAAACAAATGCATGACTGTTTAAAGATCATTCCCAAGCTCTAACAAAGTCATTAACAGGCTTGCTTGGATTTGTTGTGTCATACAGTCTAGCAAAAGCCCCATAAAATTTTATATGTCCACATTAATTTGAAATATATTGTTCTTATTAGTCATAGTGTTGGCATCTCGACACCAACTTTGTTTTCCACTGAAATATCTCAATAAATCTTGAATAAAGCTTTTTGAGGAGAGTCTTTTGGCTGATCCATGACTTTTCATCAAGTGGTGTTATTATAATTGTTTTGGGCTTTTAAATGAGATGCATGAGTAACTCTGAGGGTTGACTATCCAAATCCCCATTAAATACCCTGTACTTTAAGTTCCCTTATATGATCATCCCATAACTATGAATGTAAAATAAGTGAGAGAGAAGTATTTTTGTTGTCCAGATGGGATTTTATATTATAGTAACTAGTTTCTTAGGAAATGTAATGAAATGCCTTTTTTGGAATTCATATCTCTAATGCCATTACTACAATAGCGCATATCATCACTTTCCTAAAATAATCGTCTAAGTCAGTTTTTGCCAAAAGTGTTTGCTTTCTTTGCCTAAAGATATTTTAGAAAGAAAGGTGATTATTTTATTTATTTATTTATTTATTTTTGCCTAAATAATGTCTGGCAAAAAAATGACTTAGGCCATTATTTTAGGAAGGTGACAAAATGCTAAACTCTCTTTTATGTGAAGCCTTAAAATGAGTTTAATGACTTGTAACAAAAGTTTTAATCATTTATGTGTGCAAAAACATTTTGGACATAGTTAATGAGCTTTATAATTTAACCCCGGTCGCAAATTCAGCTCACACTGCAGCCAAGTAACACATTCAACACATACCAATTATTATACACTGCCTGGCCAAAAAAAAAGTCGCCACCAAAAAATGGTCACACTCTCTAATATTTTGTTGGACCACCTTTAGCTTTGATTACAGCCCGCATTCGCTGTGGCATTGTTTCAATAAGCTTCTGCAGTGTCACAAGATTTATTTCCATCCAGTGTTGCATTAATGTTTCACCAAGATCTTGTATTGATGATGGGAGAGTCTGACCACTGCGCAAAGCCTTCTCCAGCACATCCCAAAGATTCTCAATGGGGTTAAGATCTGGACTCTGTGGTGGCCAATCCATGTGTGAAAAAGATGTCTCATGCTCCCTGAACCACTCTTTCACAATTTGAGC